>PVKH010008305.1:0-19591 GCA_004027955.1 Chaetophractus vellerosus | reverse complement strand
TTGGTATTGTTTATGAATTCCAAAAATAGATATTAGATTGCGTTTGTAAACTGATCTGTTCCTCTGGGTGAATTAGATTGTATTAGATTCAGAGGTTTCACCTTTTCTTTATTAAATCAGGGTTAGGGCTTTTATTTGACCACGTCATTAGGGCATGCAGGGTTGAGTCCCCAGCCCCTTGGTGGGGATAAAACAGACTCTCACATGGAAGTAAATACACAGAGAAGAAGAACACAGAGGAAGAGAGACAGTTCATTAGACACGGGAAGAGAGATGAGCCTGATAGTTTACAGCTGACCTTGTGGAGAGAACAGAGCAGCTGAGCCTGGAGAGAAATGAGCCCCAGGGAGAGAGACAGGCCTTATGCCAGCATTATTAGTCAGCTAAAAGGGTGCTGATGCAAAATACCAGAAATCAGCTGGTTTTTATAAAGGATATTTATTTGGGGTAGAAGCTTACAGTCACAAGGCTATAAAGAGTTAACTACTTCCCTCACCAAAGTCTGTTGCCACATGTTGGAGCAAGATGGCTGCCTACATCTGCAAGGGTTCAGCCTTCCTCTTCTGGCTCTGTGGTCCCAGCCTCTTCTGGTCTCAGCTGTAGGCTGGTACAAGGCTCGTTTCTCTCCCAGGGTCTTGCCTCCACCTGGGCTTAGCTGCTCTCTTTACAAGGTCAGTTGCAGACCATCACTCTCTTCCTGGGACCTCTGCCATGTCCAATGGACCCCCGTCTCTTTCCTCACATATCTGCTTCTCTGCATATTTACTTATTGGGGCTCCAGAATCAAAACTCAAACTCTCTCTTCTGCTTTGTTGTTTTCTCTGTGAGTCCCTGCCCACCAAAGGGGTGGGGACTTGACATCTTACTGATGTGGCCAAATCAAAGCCTTAATCATAATCTAATCAAGCAAAAGTGAAACCTCTGAATCTAATACAATCTAATATGCCCAGAGGAACAGATCAGTTTACAAACATAATCCAATATCTATTTTTGGAATTCATAAACAATACCAATCTGCTATCCAGCCTACAGCTGAGATTGGAAGAAGCTGGGACCGTGGAGCCTTAATAGGAAGAGGAAGGCTGAACCCTCGGAGACATTGCCTGCCATCTTGCTTCAACATGTGACCAATGACTTTGGGTGAGAAAGTACTTCTTATGGTACTTTGAGTTGAACTCTTTAGGGCTTTGTAACTGCAAGCTTTTACCCCAAATAAATACCCTTTATGAAAGCAACAGAGTTCTGGTACTTTGCATCAGTACTCCCTTGGCTGACTAATACAAATCACAAATCTGTGAAGTAGCTACTATTATAAACTCCATTTTTTGGGAAAAGGAGAACAGATTCAAAGGTGGCACGGTTCAAATCTGTGCCCTACACTTAAAGAAAACTAATGACAGGTTACATGTTTCAAAGAAATGGGACCAATCTTTTTCTAGTTATCATGCCAGTTTGATAGAACTGTTTATGCATAACCTGGAAAGGAGAAGACAAATGGATGCTATCATAAATATCTTCAAATAGATCAAGAGTTAATTTCAACCTGATGTAAAGAAATGATTTTCTAGAAGTTGGGGCCATTCTATAAAGAGACTCATGGTATCCGGCAGAGTTAACAGCTTCTTGTCTCTGAAGAGTTCCTGTAGAGGCTGAAGGAGTATCTCTCAAGAATATTGTTGAAGGGACTACCAAATTGGGTAGAAGCTTTGGTTCTGTTATTCTATGGAAACAAAAAGATGCTATGCCTATTTTCAATTTTTATTATGGGCCTCCACTTTTTCACTTGGCATAGTGGGTGGAAACAGGCTTTTATGAATTTGCCATGCAAACAGTAACATTTCTTTAATTTAGACTAACTGAGCAGGGTGTGTATGCATAAAGTTGAGTGGGTGGTGGTAAAAAGAGGGAAGTACAATATAAGAAAGCTGGTCTGAATTAGGTATTTGGAATAAGTAGACAAAATTTTAGAGAAGGTATTTGATTTTATTCTATTATTTTCAACCATGCTAAATCTTACCTCCTTTTGGATCTGATTTTAGTGAATAAGCTTGGCTTATTGTGTGTGTTCCTTTTTTTCTGGCAAATAAATCAATGCTTCTAAATGGAATAATTACTTTTCATTTTTCATTCAAGTGGGTTAATAGCAAGGTCCCCTCATATTCTTGTTTTCGTCCCCCACTATTTGGCTTTGTTCATCTTTCTGAATATGTATACCAGGAATGCCCTAGTCTAAGCATAATTTCTGCTAATACCTTACCTAGGTGAAAACAGTAAAGTAAAACTGAACTTAACATTAAAAACATTCCTTTATTTGAATTTTTGCCTAATTAGATCTAGACGTCTTATTCTCTCCTTCCTTTACTTCTCCTCTGTCCACCATCTGCTTACCCTTGATTAAGTTTGTGCTGTTTTTGTGACCTCCCTCCTCCTTCCCAGGAATATTGGCAGTGATTATGTGTACAAGGTTCTAGAGTCTTAAGAAAGCTTGGGAGGAAGTGGATGGAGCTGGAGAAGGGCACTGAGCTGCCAGATGGTTTGCTGAAATGACTAACATTTTCTATGATTCAGTTGAAGGACTTCATTGGCGTTATGTAGACCCAGTCCAACCGGGAGGATGGCAGAAATCGTGGGCTCGAATTCCAGCTCTGCCTCTCACCAGCAATGGAAATTTGGCAAGTAGTTTGACCTTTAGAATCTCAGTTACCACATTTCTGAAATGGAAATAAGATCACCTGTCCCTATTTTCACCTACGTCTCAGGGTGGTGTACCAACATAGTAGTAATGTGAAAGTTCTTTCTGAGGAGGAAGTACTTTCTTGATGTTGCTTTCCTCCTCCTCTTCCCTCCTCTCTTTCTGTTCCTCCATTCCTCTCTTTCTCGTTCTCTCTCTTTCATTTAAAAATTATTTCATGGACCATTATAGCCAAAAGATATTCCTGGTACACAACTTCTTTTAAATCATCCTTAAAGTCTTAAAGAATGGGGGTTTTGGAAGAGATTATGCCTCCATGACTGAATGACTCTTCTCTCTAGGGCTTTGAAAACTCAGGAGAGTTGAGGTGAACAGTGACAGAAGCAATCTGGGGAAACCTTTTGCTTCATCAGAGAGATGGTGCAAAGGTATCTTCAGCAGATAGGTCCTCTGTGTCCAGGGCCAGCCAGGATTGCCAATTCCAATGACAGAACTGTCCTGCTCATTCAGGGAAAAAGAAAAGCCCTAGAAGAGGCTTGTCTAGTTAACTTCCTTGTAGGTAAGTGTATTAGTCAGGGTTCTCTAGGGAAACAAAGTCAACAGGAGATATCTGTCAATAGTATGAGATTTTATAACAGCCTCTCACTTGATTGTGGGGATGCACAAGTCCAGGTTCTGCAGGCGGGCTGCAAACCAGGGGCTCTGATGAAAATCCAATGAAGGTCCTTGATGAGTTTCCAGGAGACGTTGGCTGTTCAAAGACGAGCTAGGAAATTCTTTGTGAATGCTGAAATCACTTCCCCTTATAAGGCATTCAACTGGTTGGATAAAACATCACTCATTGCTGACGTCAATCTCCCTGACTGCTGCAGATGTAATCAGCCATCTATGCAGTAAACTCACTGGTAACTAAAATCCATACATGTCCCTGTATTACAATTAGCCCAGTGCTTGCTTGACCAAACAGCTGGCCCAATTACCTGGCCAAGTTGACACATTAGCCTAACCATCACAGTAAGGCTCAAGACTGGATCTGGCTTTGCCACCACCTTCATGGCCACACCAATGTGTCTCACAGTTTTCCAACAGAAAGAATAACTGACCGAGGGTCCTAGATGCTACACCCTAAAACCAGCAATCTCATTTGCACGGAGGCCACTCCACCCACGAGCTGCTCCAGCCAATGACAAACCATTGCCAGGTTACTAAGACAGGACCATTTGTGGGAGATGTGGAACTCTGCGGACAGCTGACTGCTGCTCAGGGACTCCCCAAAGGCCTTGCCCAAACTTCCTTAGAAGGAACAGCAGTCTAGGATGCTTCCACACAAAATTCTCCCATGCTGGTCTTCACTCAGGGTCAGATTTGCTTCCTGAACTGAAGATGCTCCCAATTTTTCTCTTGCTCTCTCTCCATTTCTCTCACACAGGGATTTCCCCTAAAAAAAATCTTTGCACATTTAATCCCATCTTGACTTCTGCCTCTCAGAGGACCTGGAATAACACCTTTTATTTCTCACTTACACCCCTCATTTTCAATTTTCATATTTTGTAAATTGGGAGAGTCGAGGAACAGAGAGAGAAGCTAGAAGTGGGAAACTGAGATTTAGCCAGCATCTATCAGGTCACATACATACATTATTTGACATGATCATCACAACAACTTTAATGCAGCCAGTAGCCCGGCTCTTGTACAGAAGAGGAAGCTAAGGATCAAAGAAATTAAATAGCTGGCCATAGATTAGATATCTAAGAAGTGAAGAGCCTGGATCTGAACCTAGGTCTCTCCTGACTTCAAGATTATATCTTCTCTGCTACTTTTTCTCTTTTTATTTCTGCTTTGTTGTGAGGATCAAGGAATTATGAACACATTTTGAAAATGTAAAAAGAATTACTGAAAAAACCAGAGATTATTATTTCTGTTGGTTACAGCCAGGACTATAACTCGTGGGGTCCAGTGTAAAATGAAAATGTGGGGCCCTTTGTTCGAAATTTATTAAGAATTTTAAGACTGCAATAGCAGGGCATTAAACCAAGTGTGGGGCTCTTCTGAGCGCGAGACCCATGATGCTGGCTCTGATTACAACAGAGTGGTCAATACAGGGGCAATCAAACTGAAGTTGTAGGGAATTTTCTAGCAGAATAAATTAAAAAGTTAATTGTTCAGAGAGAAAATATAGTAAAGAAAGTTCTAGCTCCCTGGGGCTCTCAATGGCACAGATATGATCTCTGGCTATCTTTAGGAGAATTTGCCATTCATTTCAAACAAAAACAGATTTCTGAGCCAAAGTAACCAATAATGTTTATGAGAAAGCATGGGTCGGAAGGCAGGATGTTCCTGTAGCAATTCCTTACCAGCTCCAGTTACTCAATGTGCTTCTGGTGCTGGATGCCTGGGCTTCTTCTGAAGACAGCCAGGGACCTCTGCTCCAAACCTTAGCTCATGGAAAAGCACAAGCCCTGCTGCTTTCCCCATCGAGCTATATAAAGCCATGCCTGCTAAATTTGTTCTGGCCCTAAGTTTTTGCTAAAGGCTGTTCTTTTGAAGGCAGTGCTGCTGCCTTCAAGTATGGGGCAAACCCTAATCTTGGCCCACAGAAACTCACACCCATTTTCTTCACCAGATGAGTGGCATCGTAGTTCGGTGGAGGTTTCAGATCCAGGCAACCTTGTTAAGGGTGCCTGGGATGTAGTATGATTATGATACATTATGTCACCCAAAGACCAGTATGATTCCTTCTGTGGATGGGGACATCTTTGGTTGGGCCAAATATCCATTTTTCTGGAAAAACAGGCATGAGCTTCTTTTAAGACAGCACAGGGTATATAAACACATTATCTGGCCCCATGATGCAGCTAGCTTCCAGTGAGCATACGGATCCTCTTAAGCTGGGCAGGGAAATCCATCAGCATTGTCCTCATTCCTGCTTGGGTTTGACCTTCCACTTTGAGCTTTTGACATGGTTAAAAAAAACTACTCTATCATTTCATGGTAGAAAAGCTGGTGACAGCCTGGAGAAAAAAAGGTCATGAATCTTAGAGTTATTGAATGGTGGGGACCTTAGTTTGTTCACTGCTGTGCCTTTGGGCAATCTAGCACCAGCCTCATCTCTTACTACTTCTCTATTTATTCTTCATGCTAACTAATGCCATACTGTTACACTTGTTCACTTTTGCAGAGATCATTTAAGCTGCCTGGAATGCCCTTATCTACCTTGTCCATGTGAGAAACACCTACATTTTTAAGATGCTGCTTGAAATATCCATTACTTGCTCTATCCTTCAGGCTTTCATTTCCCCTCTCTTAGTACGAACATACATATCATCACTTGTTTGTATGTCGTCTTCCCAACTAGCTGATGAGTGCTTCAAGAACAAGAATTGTTCTTTTTGGGCTTCATAAGCTGGGGGCTTGCAGGGTCCAAAACATAGCACATTTTTATTAAATGGTTGGGGAACAAAAAAATGATTGATTCATCCCACATCCAGGATGCTTCTCTCAACATCCCATCAGAAAACCAAATCATTTTCTAATCCCACTTTCTCTTATTCAGTCCTCAGTGGAAATGTAGATGCCATCTCCATATAACAACCTGTAGGCCATCCTCAGCCTTCATTTTTCAGAGAGAAACAACCCGGTCTCTTTAATAAAGTCATGCAGCCCTTATTTTTCAACCATTCAACTACATTTAGTGTTCTTCCCAGAAATTTCTACAGGAATGAGTCATATAAAGAACAGAGTTTATTCTTCCAATTTAGTCCCCTGGTTTTCAGAAGGCCAAGATGTGGTGAGCATGGCTTGATGAGGCAAGGAGTGTCCAGTGCTATAAAACCAGTCCTGAGTATGTGTGATTCAGTTTGGGTGAGATGATAAATTTCTCCCAAAGATCAGAGAAGACTTATGTCTTTGAACCCAGGATAGAGTGAATTAAAGTAATCAAATCATTCCACAGATCAGAATAGTTTATGGATTGCCAGAGTCTTGCCTCTGGATTACAGTATTCATATCCACTATTAGTACTCAGAAATGTTCATAGTTTCATTCTATCTCACCCTCCCAGCTGAAGGTCATGGGGGTAGCCATTGTATAAGAGGATGATGGTGCAAATCATTAAGTTATCATTGGATATTTCAGAGGAACATTGGTGGTGATCTATAAGACCACAATCATTCCTGTAACAAAGAGGAAAAAATAGCTCAAAGCCAGAGACCCTCTTTAGCGTTGATTGTTTGAATGAAGAAATAAAAGATATATGTCAGGAAAAAGAAAAATAATCCTAAATCTATAGTTGAGTAAAGACAGACGTTCAGGTCCCTGGGCTATAATGCTTATGGATGCACCCTATATGCTGGGTACTACATGGTGGGACAAGGCTTTAGCTCTTTAAGACACCCAGATTTGTCAGAACTACAACAGGCTGTTTCCATGGCAGTGATTACAAGGGGGTGGAATGGGATCCAGCCATTCATTTCTCTACTCCATGAGTCAGCGTGGCAGCTGCTAGGAGCCCATGGAGGAGGCTTCTGCAAGGATGGTGTGAGCACCCTTCGTGCCTGAGAACTTGGCCACTTAGTGGCTGATTGCTTCCCAGGATAGCAGCTAGGCTGTGGAAGGGAGCAACGGGGCTGCATTACTGCTCCTGGAGGATCTCAGAGATAAACTGGGACAGATTAGTGGCACCAGACACCTGGGCTGCTGATGGCAGGTTAAAAATTTGTCCTGAGGCTGACTGTGAGGGAGAATAGAGGCAGGACCTTATGTAGAAGACTCAAATTTGTTTGGGTCTGCTGTGATTTCAAAAATCTTGTCTCATTTTTACACCATGCGCCAGATCCCATTATCTGAATTTTAGTTCAACGATATGGTTATGACCGCCACAGATAATTTGCCAAGGGCACCATCCACCCTTCAGATGATCAGGTACTTCTCCCCAACAGATGTCTTTGAAATATATCTGGGAGGAGCAACACTTTGGGTTGCTCATACTTCAGAGAAGCATTTTATAAACTGTTTTCCAAGACCTGTGAATAGGAGTCTATTAAAATCAGGGGCTGTGGTGGAATAAGCATTGGGGATATTGGGTTAGACAAAGTTAAACAGGTATCATTACTGAGGAACTTAGCCTTGATTTGCTAATGTAACCTGTGACTCTCTAAGGCAAGCGGTGTGGCGTTTCCCAAATATATCGCCTAAGTAAACTTCTCTGGGTATCTTCTTGTACTATTATTCAAAAGAAAACACAGTTTGGAAATAGAGTTACCTTACAATCTGTCATCCAAACCAGGACAACTTTTCAGAGAAAAAAGGGGCACTCTTGTACCAGCACAGCAGGTGTAAACTAGTACCGTTCCAGGTGTACTGGGGTCATACGGCCACTCTGATTCGAAGGCATGAACTTGGCTTTACCCAGAACGGGCTGATGAGACGGCACGGGACTAGGTGGCGTTGATAAGTCCTATTGCAAAGGATGCAGCAAAGTCCCACCAGGATGAAGGCTTCTCAGTACACGGCGAGGCAGGAGAGCTTGGCGGAGCTGCAAACAGTAGCCATCAGTAACGTAGGTGGGAAATGTGCTGCCATCCTTAGGCGGGGCCTGAATGCCACTCCGCTGACCCTACCCGGGCCCCAAATGTCAGCAGAGTCATGTGCTCACCGGTGGCGTCAGGGCTCAGAGTGAGTGCCCAAGAGCCCTACTTGTAAAATGGCCAATTGCAAAAACAAACAAGCAGCTTCGAGGACCCTGGGAAAAGAGGATGCCATTTCACCCAGGACTGGCCAAATAAAACAGTCTGTGAAAAACAAAATAAATAACTTTCTTGGGCCTAATGAGAAACGGCAAGTGTTTCTAATTCAAGCTTTCTCTGGGCCTCCTCACTCTGATGGGCTCTTGGAAGCTGGTCCTGTTGAAGTTGCTGCTTCAACTTGTCATGAAGGTAGAGATGAGGCTAGAGTTGGGCCTGGCTCACAGTTGGCTTAGATGTCTTGGGCTTCCTCTGAACGACTGCATGACTTCCATGTAGCACAGTGTCCCATTTTCTCCTCCATACAGCACACAACTTTTCAAATCTTTCATCAGCTAAGGTCTTTTGTTTGTTTTGCCTGACTCCCAATCCCTTGGGCTCAACCAGATGGAGGCTGAGAGAAGACCATCCCAAAGTCCCCTTTCTCTCTCCCTGGGTCAGAAGTAGGCAAACTCTGTGCCACTCGTGAATTCACTAATAAATACATATTTTTGGTAAAAGCAAGGAATGAGTGACATGATTGGATTTTTTTTTTTTTTTAAATAATGCTCGGGTCACAGTGGGAGGGCTGGATTGAAGGAGGGAATTCTGCAGGCAGAGAGGATTTTGCAGGAGTTTATCTTCCTTTGCACCTAGAGGCTGAGAGATCTCAGCTCTTCCAGTCTTCAGAGTGCTTCTCCGTATTCTCTCAAAGCTAGACAAAGAAAGAACCCGAGGTGGTTGGACCCTGTGACCAAGGCCTACATTTGTACATAAATTATTAGTATCTTTAAAAGCACTTTCACAATTATCCCATGTGATCTTCACAGCTATCTTGTGAATTTGGAAGTGGATTTATATTTCCACTGAAGACACTATGAGGTTCACAGTGGCTTAACATTTTTGTTGATGACCATGTGGTGGTTATAATAGAAACAAGACCGGGACCCAAGCCTCTTAGTTTCCAGTCCTGAGTGTTGTACCTCAGCAAGCTTCTCACCAGCCAGCAGTTCTTTTGGGGTTCAGGGTGTGTGTAGTGAGTTGGGGAAGGGTCTTGCGGGGTATGCATGTTTCCTGAAAGAACAGGTTTAGCCATTCTCTGCAACAGTCATGTCCAATGGAAATTTAATGCAACCCACATATGTAATTGAAAATATTTTAGTAACCGCATTAAAAAAGGAGAAATTAATCTCACGAATATAGTTTATTTAACCCAATACATCAAAAACATTATCATTTTAAAATGCAATCAGCAAGAAATTATTAATGCTATGTTTTACATTCTTTCTCCATTCTAAGTCTTATCCAATGTGCATTTTACACTCACAGCACATACCAAATTTGGATCAGCCATTTCAAGTCCTCAGTTGTCAGACACAGCTAGCAGCTTCCACATCGGGCAGTGCAAATCCGGACGTGACCCTCCTGTGACAAGTTGATGTGCATTGCATTGCTTCAGTGAGGGCAGGAGAGGAAGGAGGACAGAAGGCCCTCTGGGCTGTGTCTCCTGGTGCTAGCCTGGCAGCCCTTCAAATGCCCACTGTTTCCCTTCTAAGGAGTATCAGGGTTAGCCCTGCTCCCAGTACCAGCAGAACTCCTGGGATAGGTGGGACAGGGCAGGATTCCTTTACAGACATCCTGCTTCCTGGACTCATCCTAGATTTTTCTCCTTGGTCTGAGCGAATCTTGCTTCAGCTTTCTGCTTTCTCCCAGGGGTAAGGACTTTCCAGTCCTCTTGCCCCTTGGCTGAGCCCCAGATATTCATGGCCCTGAAGCGTGATTTTAAGCCCATGTTCCTCCTTCCCTCCCTTATATTGCTGGCTGGGAGTGAGGCAGCAGGCGCAGCCCTGAATCTGACATGACAAATTCTCAGGCTGATTCTAAAGAGATGCCCAAGACCAAATGTTACAAAGACAAACCATATGGGAGCCCCAGCGCTCTGGGCCATTAATAGGAATTTTTTAACGACTGTGATTGATGCTGTAGCTCTTACAAGTCCAAGATCAATGGAAATACATCTTGATCTTTTGAACTCCCTCATTTTTTCCTTGGATCTTTTTCCTGTGCAATGAGACCCAATTCTGGGATGCCTGAAGGCATTTGGGGCCCCTCTGACAGATTTGCCATCCATGCCCTCGCCAACCAGCCTTGTAAACCAGAATTTTCATCAGGAGGCTAGATGCCCAAGTAGACATTTCAAAGTGGAAAACCCACACCCTGCCTGGAAAAGGACTCTGGGCCAAACTAGCAACGTCTTTCACCATGATACAGACCAGGGGAAGATAATATAAAAATAAGCATTTGTGTTCCTGAGTCTGATTTTGCACCCTCATTTCCATGGTCACAAAAGGATCCCCCACCAATCGAACCAAGGTTTTGAAGAGGGGCTTGGGAGCAGTTTGCCTTACACTTGAATCTTGAACTCCTCTCCAAATTTGAGGTCGCGTTTCCTCAGAATAGACACACAAATGCAATTTGGCATGCAATTTCAGTGTATTCACAAACCTTCTGTAACCCTACCATAGACCTCACGTTAAGGACAATTGGTGCAGAGTTAATTACTATCGGCTTGAAGTAAGGAAGTCAGATTGCTGTGTTTTTCAGAAAGTCATGATGATGTTTTTAAAAAATAGGTTCCATGGCCAAATGAGCTTGGGAAACACAGCAAACCATTATTCTCTTTGCACTCTTACTTTGGAAGGTCACAATGCATGCATGCTCTAGGAAATTCTGGAGAAATCCCAGATGAATTTGACCATGGAATCTTATTTTCATGTAACACCTCGGGCATCCCATGGAGCATACTTGGGGAAATATTGCCTAGATTAAATCTGGGCCAATATGTAGACCACTCCATGCCTTGGTTTCTCCCATGGAAACCACAAATCCTACTTCTTTTCTCCACTTCAAGTGTGAGCTTCTGCTCCTGCTGAGTCCTGGGTAGCTTAGTCATCAGTGAACATGGCTAAGTTGGGGGAAGGAGGGTCATGAATAACTACAGCAGGCTGACTTTTAGCACACCCCCAGGAGGCATCGTGCATACAGTATTTTGTTTTAGAGGGAGCCTTTCTCATAGAATACAACATTAGCATTGTCTCCTGGGGTTGTACAATGAGGTGGTATTGGAGTGCTTAGTTCTGGTAGATGCACACTGCCTTTGCCCATTCTTTAGTTCGTGGACAATGATGAGTTTGCTATGGTGATAACTCTCTGGAATCATTCAATAGGAAGCACATTGGTCAGGCTGTGTGGGAGATCTAGTTGAAGGGGGATCAAAGAAAATGTTGCAGAGGAGTTGGCACTGAAAGTGGCCTTGAGAGATATGAGGGTTTAATTCAGTAATGAAAATCCTCCTTGGCAAAGAGATTTGCACGAGCAAAAGCATGAAAGTTTAGCTTACATCTCATGGAACCAGTGGCCCATGGAGCTTCTAATGGAAACAGAGCTATACAAGTAAGCGGAATCTGGTTGCATTTTTCCTGGTTCATATTCTGGAGAGACCTGCAGCACCATGCAAACTTAACTTTATTTAAGGTAGATTTCATAGCTACAGTATGGTAGAAAATAAAGGAACTGATGGAGATAGGTGTTTGGCAGAACATCCGAAAGCCTTCCCAAGGGTTTCGACTCAGACAGCCCCCAAACCTGGTTTCCCTACTTCGTGCTCCCCTTTTTTTAACAAATCAATTTTATTGATGCATATTTTTTCATGATGCCTTTTAAAAAAACATATTAAATTTATTGATACATATTAATAAAGCAAACAATTCATCCAAAGTTTACAATCAGTGGTATTTGGTATAGTAAGATAATTGTGCATTCATCCCTTAAATCATTAATAGAGTATTTCCATTATTTTGATAATAATAATAAAAAAAACAAAAAACATACAAAACAAACAAACAAAAAATTCATCACCTCTCAATATCTCTATGCTTCCCCTGCTGTACATAGCTGCTATTCTGTTTCTGTCTCTCTAGTTTATTTGCATTTATATTTTATAAAAACAGTCTTCTGTATGCAGTATTACCCATATTCATATTTCATATTAGGTTTCAGTATGCTTTATAGTCCCATGTTACATTTTTCAGCTTCCTTCTAGTAATATATATGTCTTTAGACTTTCCATTTCAACCACTGTCATAAACATATAATAGCTCTGCTAGTCACAAACAGCATGATATGATTTCACCATTTCTATTCATGTCCAAATATTTACAACCTTTTTTTTTTTTCACCAAATCTGCACAGATTAACCCTCAGCTTTCCATTCTCTACCCTCATTGTATTTTCTGGTTACCTATTTTCAAATTATTAACTCCATGAGTTTACACAATATGTTTAGTTCATAATGGGACAATCATGGTATTTGTCCTTTTGTGTCTGGCTTGCTTCACTCAACATAATGTCCTCCAGGTTCATCCATGCTGTCCTCTGCTTCATGGCTTCATTTCTTTTTATAGCTGCATAATATTCCATCATGTGTATATACTACAATTTGTTTATCCATTTATTGGTTGATGGACACCTGTGTTGTTTCCATCTTTTGGCAATCGTGAGTAATGCTGCTATGAACATCAGTGTGTAGATGTCTGTTCGTGTCACTGCTTTCAGTTCTTCTGGGTATATACCCAGTAGTGGTATTGCCGGGTACCATGGCAAGTCTATATTCAACTTCCTTAGGAACTGCCAAACAGTCCTCCACAGTGGCTGCACCATTCTGCATTCCCACCAACAGTGAATAAGTGTTCCTATCTCTCCACATCCTCTCCAACACTTGCAGTTTTCCGACTTTTTAATAGTGACCATTCTAATAGGTGTGGAATGATATCTCATTGTAGTTTTGATTTGCATTTCCCTTATCACTAGTGATGTTGAACATTTTTTTTTGTACAAATGTCTGTTCAAGTCTTTTACCTATTTTTTTATTCAGGTAGTTTGTCTTTTAATTGTTCAGTTGTGTGATCTCTTTATATATCATGGATATTAAACCCTTATCGGATATGTGATTTCCAAATATTTTCTTCCATTGAGTCAGCTGCCTTTTCACCCTTTTGACAAAGTCTTTTGAGTGCAGAAGTGTTTAATTTTAAGGAGGGCCCATTCATCTATTTTTTCTTTTGTTACTTGTGCTTTGGGTGTCAGTCTCCTTCTCTTTTTTAAAACTTTTTTTTTTTCTGGTTAATTGTTAAGCCTGAGTATTCTGTGGGAAATTTAATCCATCTGTTCTTGATTCTTTCACACTTAAGTTATCAAAACATTGTTTTGCAAGAGCTTTTGTTTAGCCAAGGATCCTTCAGAGACATTTCCACGAGCTTTTTAAGCCTATTTACTTTGAAGGAGAAAGTTGCTATTTTGCCAAAAGAACATAGATCTTGGGCTTGAGGTCCTTACTGCAGGACATTCCACGAACCTCATGTGGATTCCACACCTGGCCAAGAGGTCTCCCATTCTGGACATGAAGCTGCAGGTTTCTTCCCCTGTTCCGCGACTTTGTAGTTCGAATGGATCCAATTCTTTCCGTCCCTGCCATAGCAGTCATTATTCCTATGAGAATGATCAGTTTCTTGGCACCTTCAACCTTCTTAAAGCACCAAAGGAAGTGAGCTCTGCATGCAATTTCCAAATGTTCCTTCCAAGTCAGAATTTTTCAAACAAGTGAAGCATAGGAACATGTGGATACCCATTCAGAGGGCAACTGCCTCTCCAATTTCCCTTTGGCTGTGATGTCAAGAACGACTTCTTACTTATTTTTGAGCCTCCAGTATTTGCTGCAAGGTTCAGCACAAGATAAGTGCTCAGGAAATGTGTGTTGACTGACTAACTGCTGGCTGAGGGGTCAGTGTGTAAAAACTAAATCACAGAAGTTCTTTTACTTCAACCAAACTAAAGTAGACCAAGCTTAAAAGTATGAATTCTCAAGGGATCCCTGACTGTGTGGATATTAAAGCCTGTTCCAGTTATTAGAAGCAAGTTTTACCTCTTGTATATAAAGAAAAACCATAGTTCTTTAATGAAAAGAACATCATGCTTACTTGTATCCCAGGGGGTTTAATTTCATGTGGGAGGATGGATGAGTTTAGAAAATACAACTGTTTCTCCTATGGAAAATGAAAAACTTGTTGGACTGTATTGGTTCATGGCCACCAGTCTAAAGTTTTTGTCATAACGGGTTTGATTAGCCTAGTCAAAATTTCCAATGGAATTTGAGAGGTTGAAACATAAATTTTTCTGATCAGAGGGCCAAAGGCAAAAATCCTGAGAAAAGTGGAATCATAGAGGAATTATGGACAGAGGCAGCCTGGTTCTGGCACCGGAAGACTGAGTTTGATGATAATGGTGAATACTTATTAAGCACTTACTGGCTGCCAGACTTGTATTTTATGTTTAATTCTCACGACAATCCTACGAGGAAGGAACTGTTATTTTCTCCATTTACTAATGAGGAAACCATTGCATAGAGATGTCGTCCCTTGCCTGAGGTCACATAGAAGAGGCAGGATTTGATCCTAAGTCATAGGACTCCAGACTCCGTGTCCTTACCCTCTCCTGGTAGCTGCTTCTCAATTAAATGTCATTGAGAAGGTCTTTTGAGCCCTATGACCCCAGGTCCTCAGGACTGTGATGGGAAGGATAATAGCAGTATTTGTCTTGTATAAATCATAGGATAATTCTGAAACATTTCAGGTAATGAATATGATAACATTCTTACTAAATCTTGAGACACATGATACTTATTATCTTTTTACCTGAACAAGTACCAGGATCAGAGTAAGTGCTCAATACATATTTTTTGAATGGCTGAATGAGGAATAATGTATTAATAATAGAGTAAAAGTCACTTTTCTCCCCAAATTCACTCCTCTATTTATTCACACTGGATTTTTTTTTTTTAAAAGGAGGTCCCAGGGATTGAACCCAGGACCTTGTACATGGGAAGCCAGTGCTCAACCACTTAAGCTACATCTACTCCACACACTGGGTCTCTTAATTCACAGATGTTAACACCCAATATCTCTTGAAGGCAAGTCTTATACTTGATATGAAAGTCACATAGACCTCCCAAGAAGCACCTGCATTTCAGGGGAGTTTGGAAAAGATGCGTGTCCTTCTCTCTTGAAATCAGCTAATTTAATAGTTAATACCAGGTAACATTACTATTTATGAACTTCTGATTAGAGAGGGGGAAAAGTTTTAATTGTGGAACTAAATATTAGCAAACCTCATCATTCTAAAATTTAAATAGATATTTATTAGCTATACTGCCCCATTGCTGAAAATTATTATCATTGAAGACAGTGGTATCTCAGTAAAGGACACTGTGAGCTCCAGGAAATGTATCTCTCTTGTTCACTGCTGAATCCTCAGAGTGAGAAAAGAGCCTGGCTCATAATAGGTGCTCAGACAATATCTATTGAATGAAAGAACGTATAGGAATTTGGTAGAGATAACTGCAATGCCTTCCCCCTCCCAGGTAGAAATGGGGGTCCCAGAAAGAGGTTGGAGGTGAATAGCAGTAATTAGTCCTTAACTGGCTGAGTGTTATGTGGGGAGGGTGCTTTCCCAGGAGGGATTTGTCCAACGCTGCTGTCCCTGGGGACCTCATCATTCAGCCCCTGGGAACTGTTCTTTCTGTGAAAGTAAGACTTTCCTGTGCACCTAGAGTTCTCTTTCAGCACCCAGGAGCAAAGTGCTTAAGGACAGGGTGAAATGAGCTTGTACAAAAACAGAGATATGTGTTTTTTTTTTTTTTTTTTTTTTTTTTAGGTACTGGAGATTGAATCACTGAGCCATATCCGCTCCCAATGAGAGCTGGTTTCCTTGCCTGCCTGTTTGTTTTTATGAAGTGCTGGGGGTAGAGTCCAGGACCCCATACATGGGAAGCAGGTGCTCAACCACTTGAGCGACATCCTCTCCCGAAATATGTGTATTTAGATACTTGTAATTACACGTCCACATGCACAAACACGTGGGACTTGAACTGAACTAAATCATGAACCACTGGTTTAATTTCCTGAACCCAAAGAGAAACCACCTATTAATATTTTTCTGAAACTTGAACTGAGTTGAAGCCTCTCCTACAATAATAACCTGATAATGAAAATATCTAAACACACACAGGCATGCCAAAGAAAGGAAAACACTCCTAATCAGTTTAACTAGAACTGACCATAGAGCAAAATATTATCCAAATAGAACATGAACTAAATTCATCTTTCATTTGTTTAAATTCATTTAAATACAGATACGTTGTATTTTATGCAAAGGATATGTCACATGAAAGGTGAATGGATCTAGTTTTCGTGAATTGAGCCTATTTTAACACTAGTAGATAATGGGTTATATAAAATGATCCTATTCTGATTAGTTTTATAAAGAAAGATTCCAGTTTTGACAAGAATAATTGGATCCCGGTGTATCTTTTAAATCAAGTTAGATTTCCCTATCTTGGCTTTTCTTAAAGTGTTCCCACTAACATACACATGTAGACACATCTTGGCAACCTGGGTCAGGGTAAGTCTTGGTTTCCAGGGCTCCCTGCAGCCTTCCTTGTCATCAAACCCCTGCTTTAAAGCACTTTACTGAGCCAAGTCCAAGTCCAAAGAGTTTCCACTGTTACAGCTTCCTGCCAGGTTTCTAGTCAAGGTGCTGGTGATTGCACACCGACCCGAACATTGGGTAATGATTTCACTGTTCCTAGGATGAAAACGAGTCCCCAAGTGTCCAAACACCTTAGTGTTTGCCTCCAGGCCTGATCCAAGGGGGAACGGCTGCAACTTAGAACACTCCAGTATTACATCCTACTAACCCACTCTTTTGGGTTCCAGGTTTGCCTTCAGTGAGCCATATATAATTAAGTGGATGATCTGATTTCCCCAGTGTGAAGTGTCAGTTCATAAATCTCTGTCCCAATGAATTTGTGAAATATAACCTTTTTCTAACCAAATTGCTCCATCACCCCAATTCACCATCCTGATTCCTTCTTTTTGTAAGACTTCCACACAAACGCTTACAATCATTTTCTAAGTTTTGTGTGTTATGATTATGTAAGCCAGGATATCTGTCAGGACTTATCTTCTAAGTGTTAATGTAATTCACTTAGAACTATCTTGACACTTTTTCTACCATGAGTAGCTTTCAAACTGAATTTTGTTTTCTGATTTTTCTTTTCTTTTCTTTTCTTTTTTTTAGGTACCGGGGTTGGGGATTGAACCTGAGACCTTGTATACAGGAAGCCGGCACTCAACCACTGAGCCACATTGGCTCCCCTAAGTTGTTTATTTCATTTGTTTGCTTGTTTGTTTTTGTTTTTAGGAGGCACCGGGAACCAAGCCTGTGACCTCCCATGTGGGAAGTAGGAGCTCAACTGTTTGAGCCACACCACTCCCCCATTATTCATTTTATTGATTAATTTTTGGCTTGTTATGTACAATTTCCATAGAGTGTATCCCTTCAGTTCATCTGTAAAAGTTCATTCTAAAGATTCCATTGAATCTACCCCCTTGGCATATCCCGTTGTCCAAGTCCACTGTTTCCAATAAGATTTTCACAGTGATTTTATTTTTTTGGGGGTTTACATTAGAGGATCACATCGAATGAGGGTACATAATTTTCAATTATCAGGTAATCTTAAAATTCAGTGCTTATTTATACTACCCTGAAAGTGTTGTATCTGGAATTATCTTTCCATAGTTCTTCTTAAAACTTAAAAACAGCTATTCATTTAACATATTAATGTTTGTTGCAAAAATTCAAACTATATCTCTAGTAAAAAGTTGTAGTTCTTTCTTCAGCTCTTTCTCAAGAAAGATGCTTGGGGTCTAGTGACCCTTGTGCCTAAAAGTTAAGTTTGTGTAACCATTTATGGCTTAACAGTCTTTCTGATACAGGAACCCTTGGCTACTCATCAGTCCCCTACAATAATGATGGATCTTTTAACAGAAGTAAACCATCAATAATACCATCTTCTTCTAATATTTAATGAGCTCCTACCGTGTGCTGGTGCTGTTTTCTTTAGATACATGTTTTTAACTCATATGTTTTTTTCCATATTATCCCTATCTAAAAGATGAGGAATATGAAACTTAGAGAGGTTAAATAACTTGTCCAAGGCCAACTGCTTGTAGGGGGCAGACTCAGAATTTAAGTTTAATTTGTTTGACTCCTAAAAATCCGTGAGTCTGTCAGTGTCATGCTGGAGCCAGTTCATATTCGCTCATGACAGCTGATTCAGCCGATAGCTTGAAATGCTGTGTTTACACCATGTAAATTGGCATATACTACAATTCGAGGCTTTTTTTACTCCTTTGGAGAGCTGATTTACCAATATACCAGTTTACATGTTCCAATTTTCCAAGCCACTTCTCCGAAGGGGAAGACCATAGAATTAAGCCATAGGGATGGTGAAAGGAAATAAGTTTCCAGAAACCTTTGCCCAAACACATCATATTAAATTTTTACCACTAAACGAGCTATAAAAAATTCCATGGCCAGAGTCCTCCATTGATATTCAATTGTCATTCAATACCCAGCCTCATTCAATTCCTCCACAAAGCACTTTTTGTGGAAGTTGTGTCAATATTCACATACCCTTAACAAGGTCCTCTCTCAACTCTTGGCACTTTGACCATCTCTTCTGAATTTCTCACACACTCTTGGGTAGAAAGGGGATTCTGCAAATCTAGTTAAGACAAATCTACAGGGACTGATTATATAGGCCATGGATAATCCAGGCCCTTCTTTCCCCTATTCCTCATCACCTTCTGGCCTTTTTACTGCTCATTAGCACCCCCGCCAAAGACCCAGGCTTGGGAAGGAGTGAGTGGGTGTGGAACTCCCATTGGCCCAGCTGATTTCTTGCCAATAACTCTTGTGTAATCTTGTAGGGAGGAGTAACCTAGAAATGAGGTAAAGTGATCTCTAGCATATGTGGATTTTATTCAAGCTACCAACCTCAGCCTCACCTACTCCCAACACTCCCTATGCTGATGCCATTGGTTCATTGAGTGTTGGTTGAATCAAATGTTCTGCTCCACAGTTGTTTTATTCACTTCAATACATTCACGGGTGGCCAAGTTAGATAACACCATTTGTGCATCTGGTCGGTCAGTGTGCAGAGTCAGAGTGGAGAGAAGATTCAAATTAAGTAATACTCTCAGTGCTGGCATTGGGGAAAGTA
>PVKH010008304.1:0-19596 GCA_004027955.1 Chaetophractus vellerosus | reverse complement strand
ATTATCATAAGTATTATTGGAGTGTAGATATCTCAATTTGAAAATATTGCATAGCTACTTCTAAGTAAAGATAGTAAAATATCAATTCAAATTTATTTTGAATTATCCAAAATAAAGTGCTTGATTACAATATACACATTTCAATAATGTTATAAATTAAATCTATATTGTTAAAAAACTGCAACTAGTTTTCAATAGGGACCTTCTAATGAGTGGAGCGTAGAGGGAGCTCTCTCTGAACTGTTTGACAAATATTGCTTCATGCAATTTAAGAGCCCTGAAATGTTGGGGCCCTGCTTTTTTCTGAGCTGTCACATTAGAGAAGCAGATTTGGTAATTTGAGAAGACATATGGCATGGATATGTATATGTCTGAGTGTATATAGAAATAGAAACACACTTATTTTTATGACATATTTGAGATTAAGTTGCATGCATTCTGGTCCTTTACTGCTAAATTCTTCCATGTGTATTTCTTAAGAATGAAGATAATATGTTAAATAATCACAATACATATATCAACTTCAATAAATATAACATAGACATGTTATTTGATTTAATTTGCCATCCATATTACTTTTGTTCAGTTGACGCTATGGTGTCTGCAGCATTTTTTCCTCCAGGACAGGAGGCAATCAACGATCAGTTATGCATTGAGCTGCCCTGTCTTTTTAGTGGTCTTTAGTCTGGAAGGCTTCCATAGTGTTTCTTTGTCTTTTATGACATTGTTGTGTTTGTGTGTTTAATATAGTTATCCTTTTCTGTTTTTTACTAAAATATTCTACTTTGCTGTTCTCTGCTGGCTCCTCATGGTTCAGTTCAGGTTACGCACATGCTTGGTGAGAGATGCTGAGTTCTCAGCGGTCACATCTGGAGGCGATACTGAGCAGAAGCGGGTTCTTTCCTCCTGATGCATCTTTAAAGCCAGTTCCTGAGAAACCAGGCCTTTCACATAGCAAAAGAGTTCTATTGGTTGTGCAGGCAATGGGGCATGGTGGGCTTCTTGCCCCAAGCTGTCTCCCTGCTCTGCAGAATTTCTAATATTTACATTTTATATCTGGCATTTTATAGCGTCGGGGTGCTAATGAATAATTGGGGTGTAGCTGAACACAACTTCCTTCATTAAGAAACATTAAGGGGCTGAACAGGATGGACTGGGTGGGGTGGCAAAGCAGGGTGAGTCACAAGGATTTGGGACAGGGGTCTACAGAACAAAGGTCAGTTACAAGGGCTTTCATATGGACCTTAGACATAGGTGGGTGGCAAATATACACAGGGCCAGTTCAACCTAGAATTACCATCACAATAGTAAGCATACACAATTTAAACAGGTGGGACCACTCTTGCCAGCTTCAGTAACTTCAGGTATTCACCTTTTGCTATTTTATAAAAGAAAGGCATCTATATAATGACTTAGTAATCACCATTATTTGTAAATTCTTAACCCTTGGTTACAAGGCACATACTGCCTATCTGTCCATCACTGATAATGTTAATTTTGATCATTTGGTCAAGATGCTGTCAGATTTATCCACTATAAAGTTACTCTTTTCCCACATAACTAATAAGCAATTTGTGAATAGATATGTTAAGTGCATGCACATCTACTCATCAAAATTACCCTTTGAATTCAGTATCCATTAATGGTTTTTACCCAATCCAATCTTCACAATGATGTTGTAAAATAATGATTTTCCATTTTATCATCCTTATGATTTTACCAGTTGGTGCTTATATTCCACTGTAAATAAGAGTACTCCCTAATTCCACACTGAATTATTTATTGGGGTATCTATTATAGGTAGATAGTTTATAATTTTTGTTGGACTTACTAATTTCATTGCTCAAATTAACACAGGTTTGTTTAGCTCCTGTGTCTTTTTTGACATACCTCCTTCCTTTTTTTTCCCCATTTTTGAGCACCAATTTGATTCCTGGTATAGCAGACTATTCCAGAATTATCTTGTTTCTACTCTGCCTCAACCCAGGATTCAGCCGTTTCTCTAGGAAACCCTGATCAAAGCATTTTATTTTTAGTATTAGAAAACCAGAAAATTGCTTGGAAGTAGCTACAGATAATTATTTATAATTTCTTGAAGATATACTACTACATGAAAAGAAAAGGATAAATCCAATGCCCTGCTTATATTTTTATCATGGCTATCTACAAAACACAATTTTAATTATTTTAATATAGCATAAGATTTCATAGCAGAAGATAGCATCCACTATCTTATTTTAGACTTGTAATAATTTTGACAACTTGATTTTTCAAGAAATATGAAAAGTCACAAAAATTATGAAGAGACCAACACCATCTAAACCTGTAAAATTATTTCAAATGTCAGTTACTGGCAGGTGTAGTTTCATGGCTTTTGCATTAGAATCTGCTATCAAACTATATTAAATAATTATTCCTTTAATTATCACATTTTATTTAGTGATTTGGAAAGCAGTTGAATTTTGTCATTTGGCCATATTAGCAATTGCAAAATAAATCAGGGAAAATGTATGGAATTAGCTCAGACTCTTGGGGCAACCAACACTTGTCAAAATAACTTCTCAGGTAAAGAAAATCAATTTATTTCCCCAGAACAACTCTTGTTTTTGGAAATAGACACCGGTGTGCTCTCTTCAAGGGTCACAATTTTTTAGTAAGAGAAGGGAACAGTAGAAGTATCTGAAACTGAAAAGACTTTGGGGATCTTCTCCAGTAAAACAACAGACTGTGTTGTGTGAGGAGCATGGAGGCGGCCACGGCGTCCCTCTGCCTCACGTATGGCCAGTAGCATGGAAAACACAACCATAGCTGGCCTGGCATGGATGAAACCAGCTTCTTTTGGGACTGTCTCAGGAACAGATTATTTATGGTTAGATCAGGAAGCACATGGACTGAAATTTTACTAATATATTATCATTAAATGTGAAATATACTGTATCTTTTAAAAATGGTGTTTCATGATATTTACAGCCTAATTAACTTATATTAGAAAGTCTTGTATAAAAAGGATAAAATAACAGGAAACTGTATTATGACACTGGCAGTAAAGACTAAATATTTTAAAGATGCCAATTCTTTCTGAAGTACAGCTGAAATCTTCTTAAATTGCAAATACAATCATTTTTTTTGAACCTGGTATATTCGAAGTTTCCAAATCTAAGAAGAAATTGGTAGTAATAGCAAATAAAGATGTCAAAATTAAATGCTATGAAAGTCATTTTTTGACCCCATAATCTATAAGCAACATTCAAGTAGGAGTCACAGGAAACTTCCTGCTCCAGACAAAGTTTCCACTTACTGTCTGCCCCCTCAGTACACACAGCTGCTCCAATATTATCTTCCTGGGAACGATGGAGACTTAGCATGTCTTCCCTGCAGCAGCTGGGCCCCTCGTTGTCCCTCATTCCTGTACTCCATGGCCATGGTTCTATGTTGCGTTTTTCACACCTCCCGCCATGCTCCTGAAACCCTTTCACTTTTTCCACCCAACCTCATGTATGAATGCCTGCAGTCATATCTTTTGAGGCAGGATAGAATAGGGACCCAAGAAGAAGGGGTCAGGAAACCTAATAGGCCTGGTAAGGGAAACTGAGGCAATGGCCTGCTGGCTAGCAATAACCTGCTGAGTCACACAGGCAGGTTAGGAAGGGGCAACTTACAACACACTCCCTGCAGCTCACAACACACACACTCAAAGGCTGTGTTATGGAAGGCAACCACCAAAGAGGGCGGGGGCCAGAGGGGCACCACCACCACCCACCCTTCCAGATTTCAGGCTACCCCACACCTCATGGACAGTAAACAGAGGCTAATCACTCCTGGTCAACATGCCCTGCAGAGGCCATGGTCAGCAGCCAGAAGCCAATCATCACTGGACAACAACCCCCACACCCCTAGACCTCCTCTGTGATGGTCAGGCTAATGTGTCAACTTGGCCAAGTAATTGTGCCCAGGTGTTTGGTCCAGCAAGCCCTGGGCTACTTGTAATACAAGGACATTTATGGATTGGTCACCAGTGAATTTACTGGGTGGATGGCTGATTACATCTGCATCAGTTAGGGAGATTGCTGTCAGCAATGGGTGATGCTTTTATCCAATCAGTTGACTGCCTTAAAAGGGGAAGTGATTTCAACATTCAGAGAGAATTTCCCAGCTCATCTTTGTACAGCCAGCTTCTCCCAGAAACTCATCAAGCATCTTCATTGGACTCTCATTGGAGCCCCCGGCTTGCAGCCTGCCTGCGGAACCTGGGCTTGTGCATCCCCACAGTCACGTGAGAGACTCTTATAAAGTCTTACATATTGATAGATATCTCCTGTTGATTCTGTTTCCCTAGAGAACCCTGACTAACATACCCTCATACCTCTGGTTCCCTGCACGCTTCAGCCCTTGCTTATCAGTGGACCCTGGAGTCGTGTACCCCCATAAAACAAGGGACCCCAGGGCAGAACTTGTGTTTTTCTTCCTTGAAAGTGCTCGCCTTCATCCCTGAAGGTGTACTTTCTTTCTCTTGCTTACCACCCAATAAATTCTTTGCTTGCCTGATTAACTTGTGGCTCGTCCTTGAATTCTTTCTCACGACGAAGCCAAGAACTTAGACATCAGCTCCAATGGCACTTTCAGTGTTTTATGACCAATAATTATAACCCCTCAAAATTCCAGTTTCAAGCATTTCACCTGCATTCATTATTTGAAAACTTTCCAGTTCATTTCCTCTTGTAGTCTAACTCCACTGATTATTCAATTCTACCAGAACTTCCAATCTATTTTTGACTCTCTTTCACCCCCATCATATCCTTAATTCCCTAGTTACCAAGCTTAAAACCCACAAGGGATCATTATAATCACTCCCTTGTATGCTACTCACTCTCTTGCACAAAGTGTAACCCTCTTTACTCCTTTCTTCCTCCACCATACTCTTGGATAAACCACAGCTCTCTTAAATGAAACTGTTTATCCTTTTCTACAGCTTCAAAGCTGAAAGTAGTTGGGACAAAAACATGGTAAATGTTCTTGATTTCAAATCATGATCAATAGCTTCAAGTAGGGATTCAATGTTCCTTGGTATAATGGTTGGACAGTTTTATGTAATTATGAATTCCAAAAATATAAATTGAATCATGCTTGTAGACTGATCTTTTTTTTTTAATTTTCTGCAACTTTATTTTATTTATTTATTTATTTTTAAAGATTTATTTTTATTTATTATATATCCCCCCCCCCCTTGCTGCTTGTTCTTGTGTGTTCATTGCTTTTGCATTCTTCTGTGTCTGCTTGTCTCCCCCTACTGCGGCATCCCGCTGAGTCAGCTCACCACACGGTGGCCTGCCTGCTCACAGCGGCTTGCCCTTGCTCGTGGCAGCTTGCCCTGCCCACAGCGGCTTGCCTTCTCGAGGTGGTCTGCCTGCTTGAGGAAGCTCTGGGAACCAAACCCGGGGCCTCCCATGTGGTAAACCAGAGCCCTACCAATTGAGCTACAGCCGGTTCCCTAGACTGATTTCTTAATCTGGGCATGATTGGTTTGTGATTGGGGCATTAACTGTGCCTCCACAGTGGGACGTTGAGCCCTGCCCCTCGGGTATGGTCTCAAGTATAAAAGGCAAGTCAAAAGACAGAGGAAGCAGATTTTGAGAAGCAGTTCTGATGTTGGAGAGGACATCCCAGGAGAAGAGAAATGAGCCATTCGCCTGATAGTTTACAGCAGACCTAGTGGAGGAAGCGCCAAGCCCGGAGAGAAACGCAACCCTAAGAGCAGTGGAACCCAAAAGGCCTGAGCCCTGGCAGATGTCGGCAGCTGTCTTGCTCCAACACGTGGACTTTCGTGAGGGGAGAAACTTATGCTTTGTGGCCTGGTCATTGTAAACTTCTACCCCAAATAAATACCCTTTATAAAGACCAACCAATTATTGGTATATTTGCAAATGCACCCCTTTGGCTGACTAATACACTTGGCAATCATGTGATCTTTCCACAGTATTTGCATTCTCTTGCTCTACTAGAGGGCTGTCTCATAGTTCTAGTCTGTCTTCAACCCTCCCTGTGGTGGTTTGAAGCCATATGTACCCAGAAAACAAAAACCATGTTCTTCAATCTCGTCCATTCCTATGGGTGTAAATCCATTGGATGAGGCTACTTCAGCTAAGGTGTGACCCACCTCATTCAGGAAGGGTCTTAATCCTTACTGGAGTCCTTTATAAACGGAAGCAAGACAAAGAGAGAAAGCCAGGAAAGCAAAAGCTGAAATCAATGAAACCCAGAAGAGAAAAGAAAGCCCAAGATATGCCGCCTCATGCCTTGATGATGACTTGATTTGGACATTTTCTTGCTTCACACTGTAAGCTAATAAATTCCCATTGTTTAGGCCAACCCATTTCATTGTGTTTGCTTTAAGCAGCCTAGAATAGTAAACACTCACCAATCCTTAGTTTCATCTGGTATCCGTATTTCTTACTTCCCTAAAAAATTTAAAGATAGCTTTTAATGAGCTCGTGTCTTCCACCTTCTTTCCTGTTAGCATGAATGCTTTGTTCTTGCTTCCAGCCTAGATTCACTGCTCCACTTCTGTATAGATCATCTTGTCTTGTTCCAGAAATCTCCCCCTTTTCCTCCTGCTTCATTAGCTTCTCTCTCTACTGAATTATTCCTATCAGCATACAAAAAGTCATTATTACTTCTTTCTTAAAATGTTCCTCTTCACTGCACTTCGCCTTCCGGATGCCATCCATGTCTCTGTGTTTTCCCTCACAATATATCCAGAATCTGAACACATCTCTGCATCCACATCCTGGTCCAAGGCTCCATTAGCTCATGCCTGGAATAGCGCAAAGCCCTCCTAAAGGGTGCCCCACTTTTAATGCCTGTCCCTTCCTTTTCCCCCAAGACAGCAAAGTGGTCCTCCCAAGACAGAGCCCCAGACATGCTATTACTCAGTTGAAAATACTACTAAAAGAGCTCATGAAAAAATACCTGCCAAAGTTTATCTGCACTTAATACGAGCACATTACCTACCCTGTCCACATTTACTGACTCTTTTCCTCTTTTAATTTGCACCTGCAAATTAATTTGCTCCTCACTTTTTCAATTGCTGTTTATCAATACCCAAGACGTTAAACTTAAATTCAGTGTCTTTCCATATGTTTCTTCTGCTTAGAATATTTCCTCACATTATCCTGTTCTTTACTCACGAATCACCTACTCAGGAAAGGTTTGTCTGTACATCGCAGGTAAAATTCAACACTGACCAACGTGCGAAATCCCTCTTTCCCCTTGACCTCTTATCACTGAAATACCACACGTGTTGACCCATTCATTGCTTAATAGAGGCATTTCCCACCAGAATGCCTATGAGCCTAATGAGGACCCAAAAAAATGTCATTTTGTTCAGTGCTATATCCCCAGCCCTTATAGAAGTACCTGACACATATTTGTTTCTTTAATTAAGTAGAATAAAATAGATTGCACTCAATTGCACTCCTATATGAGCCCTTGGAGCAATGTCTCATTTGGCAGAGTGTGCTGTACAGTTGAGCTTTTATTCAAAACCGACTGCTTCTATCCCAAATTGCACAACTATCTGTTTGGAGGAGCTCTTTTCCCCTTTGTGTGGAAAGCACTTCCTTGAAAAATTGCCTACACAGATTTCTCAACCATGTTACACCCGGGGAGTGGGCGAGCATAGTTACAGCTTTTAAACGACATTCAATTGTATTACTGCTTGATGTCTTGTGGAGAAGACTACCAGGAGGAAAATTAGGTTACTTGTTTTTGTTATTGACCTTTCCTCAGCCTTTACTTTATGAACAAAAATTACCTACAGACTAAGCTCAACTAGCAAAACATAGATTTCCCCTAACTGCCGGGGTCACTGAAAAAATACTCCAGAAGTCTGAGCTAGTCGGAAAACTGTTGTAACAAACATTTTAGAATTTCCAGAGGACAATATCCCTTGCTACCCTTCTCTCCTCTCCACTGTTTGGAGGACATGTGGGTTGTTTCCAGACTTTGGCTCCTGTGAACAAAGCTGTATGGCTTGTGGTAGGCTGAAAGTGCCACCCCAAAATATACCCATGTCCTAATCATTGGAACCTGTGAATGCTATTTTTCATGTCAAGAAAGAAGGGTCTTTGCAAGTATGATTAAATTAAGGATTTTGACAATGGGGGTTATCCAGGATTGCCCTGGTGGGTCCTAAATGTCAGCCAATAGTGTCCTTATAAAACGGAGGCAGAAGGAGATGAAGACACAGGAAAAAGAAGAGGGGAAAGACTGGAGTGCCTGCAGCTACCAGAAGCTGGACGAGGCCAGTAAGAATGCAATTCCCCCAGCCTCCTCCGGGAGGTGCTTGGCCCTGCTGACACTTCAGTTACGGCTCACATATGGGTTTGGGGCTTCTGACTCCAGAACGGAGAGAGAAACAGGTCTGCTGTTTCAAGCCACTACGTTTGTGGCAATTTGTCACAGCAGCCATAGGGAACTAATAGATGGATAGATATTTTCAATTCTCTAAATTAAATACAGGAAGTGGAATTTCTGTTTTCACAACATATGATAAGTGTGTGTGCTGACCTTTACAAGAAGCTGCCGATTCTTTTCCAAAGTAAACGTGCCACAAGCAAAGTCAAGTATAAGGGTTCCAGTGGCTCCACAGCCGTGATGATGCCCAGTGTTCTCTCTCTCTCTCTCTCTCTCTCTCTCTCTCTCTCTCTCTCTCTCTCTCTCTGCCTATGTTTGAATACTCTTAATTTTAGCCATCCCAGAGGGTATGTAGAGTTATCTCATTGTGGTTCTAATTTGGATTTTCCTGTTAATATTGAGCAACCTGCACGTGCTTCCTACCCTTTTGCAAGTAGTCTTTTCTGAAGTCTCCTTAAGTTTATATGTGTTGGAGGAGGCAGGGAAGTGTGTGTGGATTGGTTTTTTATTACTGAGTTGTGACATTTACATACTATATTTATTTATATATTCTGAATACAAATTCTGTGTCAAATATTTGCGTTAAGAATATTTTTCTCACCTATTGGTGTCTCTAAATGAGTAAAGAATAAGTCTTTCAATCCAATGTGTCATTGTTTTCATACTAATGAATGTCATTTGTGTAATGTCTGATAAATCTTTGCCTATCCCTAAAGTGGCAGCTATTTTATTGAGTGTATTTCCAGGAAATTTTACATACTAGCTTTTATGTTTGGGTCCATTAACAACTTTGAATGAATGTTTACACGTGGTGCCGGGTAGGGGTTGAAGCTTATTTACTTCACTTTGGATATCCAGTTTTCCCAGCACTATATGTTGAGAAGACTTTGTTTTTTCCAATTGGCAAGCTGATTATAAAATTAAAGTGAAAATGTACTTATACATGATCTTATGACTTACTGATCGCCACAGTATGGTAATGGCATAAGGGAAGGTATGAATCAATGGAATACAATAGAAAGTAGACACGTGCGTTTCTGCTGAATATATTTAGACAAAAACATTAGAATCTTTCAGTGGGCCAGAAGCCTGCTGAAATCTTGACTGCAATTGTATTGAATCTGTATATCTGTTTGGGAAGAATTAACATTTTAAAAATATTGAGTATCATGATCCATTATCATGGTATTATTTTTCCTTTATTTAGGTGTTTTGAAATTTTTTCTCATTAATGTTTTTGCAGTGTTCTATATAATGGTCTTGCACATAGTTCGTTCAATTTAGCCCCAAATATTTTATTGTTATTGTTATTTTAAATGTTTTCCATGCTATTTCAGTTTTAATAGATATATTTCTCAGATATTACATAGAAATAGAATTGATTTTTTCATAGACTCATTTTCTATCCTGTGCTATTGTTAAACTTACTCATTAATTTGAATAGTTTGGGGATGTTTTAGAATTTTTTACATTTACAATTATGTAATATGCAAATAAATAGAGTTGGTTTACTTTATCCTTACTAATCTTTAATTTTAAAATTTTCTCTTTTATTCCCTTATTTTATGATTACAAATATCATTACATTATTGAATATAAGTGGTCATAAAAATAATCTTTGATATTTCTATTTTGTGGGAAAAAAATTCTTTCTTTTAATATTATGTGCATTATTTCTGTTGGTTTTTAATAGGCATCCTTTATCAGGTTGATGGATTTCCTTTCTATCAATAATTTACTAAGAGTTTTTTTCATTAAGGCACATTTGATTTTGTCATAGGTTTTCTGCCTTTGTTGATAAGATTAAATGATTTTTTTACTTTATTAGGCCAATGTCCTGAGTTATAATTTATTTTCGATGTTGAAACAACTTTACATTTTTAGTATAATCAGCACTTCTTTCTGAAGGAATATGTTTTTTTTTCATTTTTTAAATTTTATTGAAGTATACCATTCATACATGAATATACATAAACAAAAGGTATATTGTAAACAAGTTGTGAATTTACAAAACAAACATGCATATCATCATACAGGGATCCCATACATCACCCCACCAACAACAACTTGCATTGTTGTGAAAAATTTGTCAAAATCTATGTAAGAGCATCATCAAAATATTACTATAAACTATAGGCCATATCTTGCAATTAGTGTATTTTCCCTCAACATACTCGATTATTACTTTATTTTTAACTTTATTTTTTAAAGATTTAGACTACAGAAAAGTTACATTGAAAATATAGGGGACTCCCAACTACCCCACCCCTTCCCATATCATATTTTTCCCTATTAATAACATCTTATATTAGTGTAGTACATTTCTTAGAACTGATGAATAAATATTGAAGCATTGATACAAACCATGGTCTGTAGTTTACATTATGGTTTACGCTTTGCACCGTACATTTTGACAAAATGTAAATGGCCTTTTTTTGTCATTGCAATATCATGCAGGAAGATTCCAATGCCCTAAAAATGCCCGATGTTCCACCTATTCTTCCCACCCCCTCCCCTCAAAACCTCTGGTAACCACTATCTTTATATTAATGTTACAAGTTCTTCTGTTACTACAATGATAAGTCGACTTTGGTCCATGGTTGCATTCCCCACTTATGATCGTTCATAACTCAGTGTTGACGACTTTGGGACGGCGATGCCCATAGTGCTTCCCATTGAGAGGGGGTTTAGATCCCATAAGGCAGATGGGTGGAACTGTCTTGCTTGCGGTGGTAGATACTCTGTTTTTTGAGTTGTCCATCATCATCATTTTGTTAGTTGTCCTGTGCAAGTCTGATGAACTTGAGAGTAGGTGAACTCTGCTGAGATTCAGGGTTCAACTAGCACATGAACAGATGGAAGATTTAAATCTTTCAGATATAATTTAACGTGTATAAGGTTAATTATAGAAACATTGTATATACTGGCATATTTATTTACTAATATTTAGTTAATGATGTTTGTGGGCAATGTTTGTAACGATGTCTGTTCGTGAGAAATATTGGCAGGAAATTTTCTGCTCTTGTAACGTCTTTGATTTGTATTTGAGTAATTCTGGCATCATAAAATGTGATTTTCTGAAAATTTCCATAGGATTCATAACATATATTTTTTTAATAATATGAGATAATACGCTTCTGAAAGTCATTGAATTTGCAATGTTCTTTAGAGGATTGCTTTAAATAGAATATTCAATTTATTTAATACATATAGTGCTGTATAAATTATCCAAAAAAACATTCTCCAAATAAATCATTTATTGTCATATAATTGACATATATTAAAAATTCACCCTTATAATTATACAGTTGATGAATTTTGACCAATGTATGTATTTATGAGCCACAGAGAAAATAAAAATGTATATGTTTTTTATCAACCAAAATCGTTCCTTTATTCCCCTTTTAACTTACTCCTCTTACCCATATAATCCCCGGCAACCACTTATCTTTTTTCTGTCCCTGCATCTTTTGTCCCTGTTGTACAATGTCTTGTAAATGGACTTTTGTGGCTTCCTTCTTGTGCTTAGTAAGATGTTCTGTGGGTTTACCCATGCTGGCTTATGTATCCTTGCTCTACTGAGCAGTATTCCATCTTCTATACGTAAGTGCTTTTCTTACATTCTCTAGTTGGGGAAATTTTGGGGTGTTTCTAGTTTGGGTCTATTATGAATAAGGGGCTTTGTCCACATACAGACCTTGGTGTAGACATGTAGTCTCTATTCCCTTAAGTGAACATTGGTGAGTGGGACTGATGGGCTCAATGGGTGAGTGTGTTTACTTTAATGAGAAACTGCCAACCTGTTTTCCAAAGGGTCTATAAAGTTTGAAATCTTATAAGAAAGTAGGACATTTGCACTTGTTCCAACCCTTCCCAGTACTTGGTAATGACCGTTGTTTTTGTTTTATTTTTGTTAAATTTAGCCATGGTTGTGTGTATATAGTGGCATCTCCTTGTGGATTTAATTTCCATTTCCCTAATCTCAAGTGATGTTGACCATCTTCTCATGTGTGATTTGACATTGATATATCCATTGGTGAAGGGTCTGTTCATACATTGCTGATTTTAATTTTGTCTCTTTGTTTTATTTTAATTATTGAATTTTAAGAATTATTTTGTATTTTATATACAAGACCTTTAACATATATGTGTTATGCAATTATTTTCTCTAAATAATATGTGCCATAATTTAAGTGGTGTTAAAAGATCAAAAGTTTTTAATTTTAATGAGGCCAAGCTTACCAATGTCTTTTATGGATTTTGTTTTTGTTTTCTTCCTGTAAATTTCTGTCTAAAACAGGGTCATGCAGTTATTTTTTTTATGTTGTCATCTAGAAATTTTAAAATTCTGGCTGTTAAATTTTGGTTTGTGAAACATTTTTGGCATGTATTATATGTTGCAAGGCAAGATCAAAATCCTCTTATCTATTTCTTTCCTTTTATTATATATGAATGCTTAATTGTTTAAGGTGCATATTGTTGAAAAGACCACCACAACAAACCCCAGAAAAATCAGAGCATCACTATAATGTAATGTGTCCAGGTTTTAAACGCAAAATTACCAGAAGTAAGAGGATCCCTGTTTTGTTAAGATGGGATAGGAGGGATCAGTTTCATCTCCCACTTTAATAGCAAGTTTGGACAAACATATCAAGCAATACTTTTTAGATATTAGACAGCAGTTAGCACAGGACAGTGGTTACTAAGAAAGGAGAAATTATCAAGGGGAGCCCCATGACTGCCCCAGCTGAGTGATGGAAGGGTAGCCAATTGCCCCTGCAAGGGGAAATATATAATTTTCCCAAATAGAGTTGGGAAAATTATATATTTCAAAATCAAGGCAAAACACAGATCTCTTCAGAATTATTGGAGCTGAGAGAGCTCATCACCAGCAGACCTGCACTAAAAAATAAGTTTAAATGTGAAAGGGAGTCCTCAGAAGGAAAATGATGCCAAATGAAAATATGAATACATGACACACAAAGAATGAAGAGTACTAGAAAGTGTCACTTACAGGCCAATAAAAATGCTTTAGTGTTAATTATTTAAAAGCTTTAAAAGATAATTGAATGCAGAAAGGGGAGGGATATGTAACAACAACAACAAAAAGATAATTGACAGGCTGGCTGTAGCCCAGTTGGTGGGGCGCCGGTTTACCACATAGGAGGCCCCAGGTTCAGTTCCCGGGGCCTCCTCCAGCGGGCAGACCACCTTGAGAATGCAAGCCGCTGCGGGCAGGGCAAGCCGCCATGAACAGGGCAAGCCGCAGCGAGCAGGCAGGCTACCACGCGGTGAGCTGACTCGGCAGGTCGCCGCAGCGGTGGTAGATGAGCAGACACAGAAGAATGCAAAGAAGAACACAGCAAGAACAAGAAGAAAGGGGGAGATATATAAAAAAAATTTAAAAAAATAAATCTTTAAAAAAAAAAGATAATTGACCATTTAAGTAAAAAATAATAACAATGTATTGTCGTGGTTAAAACAAATCTAGGAGAGGATTGTGGGAAGATGGTGATGGACTAACAGGCAGAACTGAATGCTCTCACAGAAACAACAGAGAAAGAGTCAAAAGCTGTCCAAGGGATCTGCTTTGGTAGGTTAGCAGACCAAAACAGTGCTACACAACTCCCAGGAGGGTGAGGAACAGAGAGACAAAGAAGCTGAAATGACAAACGTGCATTACCAAGCCCCCATTGGTGGGCAGGAGGGGCTCTCCTTCTCTACCCCCAAGGTATTAAGCTGGGGTGAAACCCTTGGCTCACTGCAGCTGAAGGAGAGGAGAGCAGACATCTTATTCCCTGTCAGCTGGTTCAAAGGAAAAGGGAGGGGAAGTTGGGGTGCTCTTCTTCAGTGAATTTGGCCAGCAGAGCCTGCTTTGAATCTCTGATGTGGAGATTCAACACAAGAACACAGGAAAGTGGAGACTGAAACTCCTCCGCAGAATGGTACAATGACTAGCACCATCTGCTGGCTTGCCTGGAAATTGCATGGGTAAAAATTGTTCACACTTTCTGTATCCAACACCTGGGAGAAAATCTGTGCCTCACTAGTGAGTCCATGTCACGATTTTGAAAACACAAGCTGGGCAATTTTAAAACAGAATAAGTTGAACCAAATATTAAAGAAGAGCTGTGGGAAAAAAAAAACAATAGGAAGAGAGAGAAATTAACCATTAGAGTAAATTCGCCAACATATTCAGATGCTGAGACATCAGCAAAAAATTACAAGCCATACTAGGAAACAGGAAGAGATGGCCCAGCCAAAAGAACAAATGAAAAATCCTCAGGAGATATGGGAATTAATACAATTAATCAGTGATAATCACACAACTCTTCTAAATTACATAAAGAATTTAAAGAAAATATGACTAAAGAAATAAAGGATATTAAGAAGACACTGGAAGACCATAAAGAACAATTTGAAAGCCTGCAAAGAAAAGTTACAGACCTTATGGGAATGAAAGACATGATGGATGAGATTAAAAATACATTAGAGGCACATAGGAGCAGATTTGAATTGCTTGAAGACAGAATTAGTGATTTTGAAGACAGCATATCTGACCTGGAAAAGACAGAATGGACAGAGAAGAGAATGAAAAAATAGAAGACTCTCAGGGAATTGAATGACAGTGCAAAATGCACAAATATTCACATTATTGGTGTCCCAGAAGGAGAAGAGAATAGGAAAGGGGCAGAAAGAATATTTGAGGAAATAACTACCGAAAACTTCCCAACTCTTATGAAGGACATAAATATCAATATCCAAGAAGGACAATGCACCCCAAACAGAATAGATCCAAGTAGACCTACCCAGAGATATGTACCATTCAGAATGACAAACATCAGAGATAAAGAGAGGATTCTGAAAGCAGCAAGAGAAAAGCAAAACATCACATACAAAGGAAACTTGATAAAGTTAAGTGCCGACCTCTCAATAGAAACCAGAGAGGAGAGAAGAAAGTGGTATGATGTTTTTAAGGTACTGAAAGAGAAAAACAGCCAGTCAAGAGTTCTGTCCTTTGGAAATGAAGGTGAGTTCAAAGTCTTCACAGACAAACAAAAACTGATAGAATGTTACCAAAAGACCAGACTTACAAGAGATACTAAAGGTGGTGCTGCAGCATGAAACGAAAAACAAAGGTGAGAGATTTGTAGAAGAGTTTAGAAATGAGGATTATTAGGAGGGGTAAACTAAAGGATAAGACAGACAATAGAACAAAATGACAAGAGAGAGCCGAAGGACACGATGGATGAAGTGAGTAATGCCTTTACAGTAATAACACTGAATGTTAATGGATTGAACTCCCCGATCAAAACACATAGACATAGAATGGGTAAAAAAATATGAGCCGTCTATATGTTGTCTACAAGAGACTCACCTCAGACTTAAGACACAACCAGGTTAAAAGTGGAGGTTTGGAAAAAGGTATTCCATATAAATGGTAACCAAAAAAGAGGTGGAGTAGACCAGATAAATGTAACATAACAACATTATATTATATGAACAGTAATTAGTGCAACTACAAATTGCTCCTGTGATCATTATTCTGTAATTTTTTTCTTATAAAAGAAACACTTGCTTTTAATTGAGGAGGACAGGAGAAGAGAAATACTTTTGGAAACTTCATTTTTCTTTAATCCTTTCTTAGTCATACTCTAATTAAAATAATTTATCTGCATCAATAATGATTTTCCATGACTACTGTTGAACAAGATTTTGAGTTTTCTGCCTCATAAAATTGAGTTGGCAAATTAAATTGTTATCCGCTGTAATTCATTCCAATGAGATGTGAAGAATTCCCAAATAGGAATTAGATTATCTAGAAAGAATTATGGCCTAAATGAAAATTAAATAACTAAACCAATAATTTATTTCATTCTTAGAGATTATTATGTCCAATAATTAGAGCTCTAATATAAAATTAGAATTATGCTATAATTAATTTCTATTATACTTGGTTTATTATTTACATTTCTAAATGTTTGTTGCCATGCTATTTTTTATAATTGATTTTATTATATCTAACCTGGCCTTGCACTCTCTTCTAAAATTTGCAATTTCTTTCTATTTATTTTACAATTTTACAATAAAGCCCTTCTTAACAGCTAAAAAAAAGCCATTGATTATACACTTTGGAAAGATCATACTGTATGTGAATATACCTCGATAAAACTGCTTAATAAACAAATAAATAATTGTGCAAGAATAGCTTTAATAGCAACTATGTGCAGCAAGGTAAATAGAGAGATTGAGAGGTGAGAAATTTTCTTGTTTGTTTGTTTGTTTGTTTGTCTGATTTTTGTTTATTATTATTATCATTGAAATAATGAAAATGCTTTAATAATGATTGATATGATGGATGCACAACTATGATTATACCAAATACCATTGATCATACACTTTGGATAAATTGTATGCTTTATTAATATGTATGAACAAAATTGATTTGTTTAAAAAAAAGAAATCTAAGTAAAATAAAATGTGTGAAACAACAGCACAAATGCTGGAAGAGGGAAATGGCAGTATGCTCCTGTAAGTGCCTTAGAGTATAAGTTAACAGATACAATGCTACTTGAAGGAAGACTGCCATCAGTTAAAGGATTAGATTATGAATCCCAAAGCACAGAACAAAACAAAGCAGAGAGATATGACTAGTAAATCTTAAAAGGAGATACAGTAAAACCCTAAAAATTAATTTATCCAAAGAAGAAAAAAACACAAGGAAATAAGTGATAGAACAGATGAGACAAATAAAAACAACTGGCAGCAGATAATATAATAAAACCCCAGCCATATCAATAATCCCATTATAGATAAATACCCCAAATACACACCAAGTGACCTGACCTTGGCCAAGTCTCTCTCATAATTCTGTTTTACTGTCCCCTTTCCACAGCAAATTATTTCACAAGAAAACTGCAGAAAATATGCCTCTTTTTTAAGTTGCATGTGAACTAACTCACATTTAAGTGATTTAAAAAGTCTAGTTTTGAACCAACATGCTGAGTTGCTCCACATCTCTTATTGAAGCATACTACTATAAAAATCCCATCCATTTGAAAGCTGCATGGGTTTATTCATTATTGTGGGTTTATTCTAAAGTGTTTCACTAACACATAGTAGACTTTAATTTTCAACTCATTTGTAAGACATCCCACATTAATTACACTTTTGGGGGCTTATATATGCTTCTACCCTCTTGTCTTCCTAGTTTAGGAAGGTTTGGAATTACATTCTGACCTCTTTATTGGGTATAAGTATATGGATTTCTGAGTTTTCTTTAAAATATAATAAAGAATGTAAGATGGGACATTTTAATTTTGAATGATAAGCAAACTTATCAAAGTAATTTTCTTCTTCAAACTTTTCCGTTTTATAAAGACTAATGTATTTGAACTCATAGTTTTTGAAGTTGAAAAAAAGGGAGACCCATTCTCAAAGGCAATGTTCATGGCCTTTATTAAGGCAAACTCTGCAGCAAGTTTAACACAGGTAAATATTAAAAGAGCCAAAAAGACGTACATTACTGATATCTGCAAGTCAGAATGACTTTGAAAATGGTGGCTATTTCATAGACAAGTTGTATGTGACAAATGTATGATAAAATATTAGTGCTTAATTTATTTTTCTAAGCCTTAACATTTATTACTACAGGAAACCCTCATTATACGATGAAAACTTTAAATAGCACCCAAAGTCTAATCTGAAACTGATCTGAGAAACTCAAAAGAAAAATAATGGATTCTGTTTTCTTAAATAGTTGGGAAGTATGGGGTTGGCTAACTTATCCTAGAAAGATAACTTGAATCATTTTACCAATATGTTAAATTTCCTATATTTATCACCCTTTTATATGTTTCTGTAATATGGAAATTACTTGAAGGTAATTTTGGCTTTTCTATCACCAAAACCAAGTTAGACTTTCATTTACTTATAAGCAATGGATTCAGTTTTTTCCTCCCTAGATAGTATTTTCATTTGCTGCACATTAAACCTCTCTGATAGAAGAGTTTCACAACTGGAAATGCATCTAAATCAGACTCAGAAAATTATTCACTGTAAAATTATATCACCATTAAGTCTTTTTTTGAAAACTTAAAAACAGATTTCTGTTTTAAAGTTTATTCATCGGTTTAACCCAAGATTTCCAATTTTTTACTCAAAGTTAGATATTAGGCTTATATTTTGTAATGATATGACCATATTTGCTTTTTTCTAGCTATAATACCAACTTCTCTAACTTCCCCAGCATAATTCTATTTCAATTTATTTTTCACACAATTATTTCAGGAAAAAAAAACACAGAAAATGTTTTCTCTTTACTTTGACTTTCAATATCTGTTAAATCACGTACCAATAGTGAACTAAACTTGAGTGTGATTCACATTATTATTTAGCAAGCCAAATGTTAAAGATACGTATGTAGCTTTAAATGATATTTGGCAATACTAGAATAGCAACTTAAAATGATTTCATTTCATTTGGAAATCATGGCCCTTGCCATATTTGCCGAAGGGAAGAAAAATAATTATTACTAAACTTTATAACTAGATTGGACCTAACCCTTTATTTCATTAATGGAGAACCTGGAAATAAAGAAATTTATCTTTTACAAATGTCCTTCCTATACCATGTAACATTATAAGATATTAAAGTGGCTCTGATTGTTGCTATTTGATTACGATGTTCCTTCCATGATTATAAGTTGAGAAAAAAAGTAGTCCAATCATAGGTATAAAAATATCTAAGTCTGCAATACCTTCCTTTAATTTAGTAAAATAATAAACCACCTAATAAACTATTCCATGAAATGTAGGCAATTAACATATTTTTATCTCCTTTCAAGGTAGAAAATATAATATTCTATAATTTATGTATTCTCATATCACAATGTTGACTTACTGGATAGTCATTTTAAAAAACATTGTTGATTATGAACACTAAAATATCATATTTCAAACTATTGTGTCATGTTTATTTCTAACATAAAATCTCCTATAAATATTATATATTTCTCTATCAACTAATTATTCTCTATGAAGCACATTTTATGTTTTTAAAAATAAGTCATAGTCAGTGTTTGACCTTTCCTTTAAACTATTAAAACTTCTTAATAATGCTTCTGGATACTGATTCTTTGATGGTTCTTGAAAAATATTCTTCCTTCTTTTCATTTAAAATTTA
>PVKH010008303.1:0-19624 GCA_004027955.1 Chaetophractus vellerosus | reverse complement strand
TAATATAATCAAAGGATATCATGCCCAGGGAAATAAACCAGTTTACAAACATAATCATATCTCTTTTTGGAATTCATAAATAATATCAAACTGCCACAGCTGTGGAGGCTGAATCTGCCCATGTTGTCCCAGGAACTAATGAAGATTCCCCTACCTTTCTCCTCTTCCAGGAGCATGGACATAGATGCAGTCATGTGTAATAATCCAAGTTGTGCAGGCCAAGACTCTCTATATTTGTCCAGAGAGGCCAATGAAGTTTCATACCCCTTCCTCCCTTGCCTGGGGCATGGATGGAGCAGTAGGTGTGGGCAACAATCTATGCCATGCAGTTCCAAAATGACCACAGTTGCCCAGATAGCCTGAGCCCCCCTTCTCCTTGTTAACAGTGGGGATGGATCCTCTGGAGTACCAAACAATCTAGTCTAAGTGGGCCTAATATACCTACAGTTGTCCTGAGAGGCTGAGGGAGTACTGTCCTTTCTGCCCTTTACAAGGTGGGAATGAAACCACTGATGCCCAGCAGTTCAGTACATGTAGGGTGAAAGAACCTGAAGTCCTATCCTATTGGGTGGTAGGAGTGGATCCATGGGTGCCCAACAGTTCAGTCCCTGTAAGTCAAAAGTACCTGCCATTGCCCAGTGAGGCTGAGGAAACATCAGACACCTCCAATCATATTAGGGGGCAGCAGCAAGTCAATAACTCCTAACAGTTCAGTCCATGCAGGCCAAAGTGCCTGAGGTTGCCTGGAGGGGCTGAGGAAACACCAGATGCCTCCTATCATATGAGGGGTGGCAGTGAATCCACAAGTACCCAACAGTCTGGTTAGTGCAGGCTGAAAGTGCCTGCCATTTCCCAGAGAGGCTGAGGAACCCTAGATCCCATTCTACCCTACTTGGGGTGAGGATGGAGCTATAGGTGTTTGACTATTCAGTCTGTGTGAGCCAAATGCAACTGCAGTTACCTAGAGAGGCTGGGGAAAAACAGTCCCTCTCTTGTCTTATTGGGGTTTGGCATGGAGCCACAGGTGCCCAGTAGTCAAGTTTGTGTAGGCCAAAAGCACCTGCAGTTGCCCTTAAAGGCTAAAGAAACACCAGCCCCCTCCTGTCATATGGGACTGGAAAGGTGGTGATGGAATTGAAGGTGCTCAACAAACCAGTTCATGTGGGCTGAAAGGGCCTGCAGTTGCCCAGAGAGGTCAAGGAAATTCAGCTCCTTTCCTATCCTATAGGGGTGTGAGGATGGAAGCCCAGGTGTCTGACTACTCAGTCTGTGCCAGCCAAACTTCAGTGTGGTTACCCATAAAAGCTGGTGCAGGTCCCCCCAGCATCCTTCCTGCCAGAGGTGAGGCTGGAGCCTAGGCTAGGGCTGCAGTCTGATATTGGTGGAAAGAAGCCAGTTCCTAACTTCATTGTGATTTTCCATCAGCCCCACTTCCCATCATGCTGGGGACAGAGTTAAAATGGTGGCTACTGGCCTTTTTCTGATTTGGACTGGTTTAAACTTTAGCTGTTTTAGCCAGCTGAAATTACTAATCAGTAGCTGAAGTCAGTGTCCACCTGGCTCTTCCTCCCCATTTTTGGGAAATGGAGCTTCCAATTCCAGCCACAGAATAGGTCTCAACACAACTTGACACACAATACAAGTTGTGGAGTGTTCTACTCACAAATCTTATTTAAGATGGACAGTCTCCTCGTTCCATACTCTCAAGGATGTTGCATGATGCTCTTATGGTCTCCTACGGCCCCCAAACAGGTTCTTTAGATAACTCTGGGTGAAGATGAATTGCCCTGTACGATGACCTGAGGCTTGAAGCACCTTACTTTGCCACCATTTTGCCCCCTCCCTCAAAAATAACATTTTAGTTCTACAGATTTATCCAACAAAAAATTAGAAAATTTCTTTCAATTTTATAATAGTTTCCAAACTCTTCTCATGCAACTCATAAGGTATTAAATTTTCAGGACCTCACTTTTTATGAGGTGAATGAACAATTTTTGTGTGTGTGGAAGTGTGAAGTAAAAGACATCCATTAGGGTTTGATTTAAAATGTCAAAAATTATAAATTATGTTTAAACATCAACAGTATTTTGTTCTCTATTTCATTAAAAGTGAGAAAACATATCTTCTAAAATAGTAAAGGCTTTGCTTTTATTTTTCTTTTTTAACCACTTAGGATATGATAAGATTAACATGAAGTACAAGAAGTTATTTTGATAAAAACACAGACTCTTTGCTTTTTAATGTTGATTATTTAGAATAAAATTTCATAATTTCTTAGCAGGAACAACTAATAATTTAAGAAAACTTTTTTACCTTATCAGAGACAATTAAATTTTAGTTTTGTATCAATATACCACTTGATAAATATGGTTATCACACCTTAGCTAATATTGATTACAAGAGATAAAATTTGTTTCTATACACCTTTTGTAACTTTTTACATTCATTCACCTTTCTGCTTTACATTCTGTGCAAAACAATTATTTCACCTTAACACAAAATCACAACTTTAAATAAATTTATGTATTATACTTGGCATTTATTAAAACAAAATATACTTCCACAAACCCTCTACAAACTTCCATATCCATTTAGGTCTTACACATATTCCTGCCTCTCATTCTGTGAAAACCAGCAACCTTATCTTAGGACAAAACCACACTCTCTTATACAAATTATCAGGATTGAATAAAACATAATTCACTCCCATCAATCTTTGACAACTTTCCAAATATACTCAGGTCTCATATTATATATTTCTACCTCTCATTCTGTGAAAACTACCTATTTCACTTTAGGACCAAACTATGTGCTTTTCTTTAACAAAGCATATTGTACATACATTCTATACCTCCATACATCAAATTATAAAAAAAGATCTTTGAACTGCTTTCATATTTTCTGTAAAACACAATAACATTTTTAAACTAATAATTTTATTAAATGCAAATTTTCATTGTTTAATTGTCATAAAGTTCTAATAGACATAATGCTAGTTTATTTTTATCAGTATCCATATAAACCTTGGGGGATTCCACTCAAGTAGTGATAAATAAAGGGCCCTAACCCACCCTTCATCAGAAACCCACAGCTTCAGGAAAATAAGCTCCCTTTGATCCCTTTCTCCCTACCTCCCTTTTCTCCCTGGAATACCCACCATTAGGAAGATAAGCACTGCTTGCCTGCCCCTTTCAACTGGAATTTACAACTTTAAACAGATAATGATTATTTTCCTCCCTAATAGCCCTCTGCTTTAGGAATATAAGCTAACCTAGCTCCTTTTGTTTTTGTAACCCCTGCTGCCCACTTACTTAAGAATTTGCCTGCTTAGAGTTCTTATATAAACTTATGAAAACCAAGACCCAATGCTCAGATTTTTTGGAGACTTGACTCTCCTCTGAGCCTGTGCATCATAAAACTTCATTCATCTGCCCCTCAGAGTGCCAATTGGGTTTTCATTCCATCTGTCACAGCATTTGGTTCCCTGACTGGGAAATACCAACTGAGCAGACCTGTTGTGCCTCTGGCTTGGGGCTGATGCTCACAGCCAACAGTGACCTATGAGTGGATGATGTGAGTGCCACCCATCCTCTTAACAGGACCGCCTTCTGAGGCCATCCCCGTGGGCCATGTCCTCACACCCCAGCCTGACTCAGTGGTAAAGTGGACTTAACAGTGCCAGAAGACTCCAGAAAGGTAAGGCCCCAGGTGTCAAGTCCTCAGCGAGGCCTGTCTCCAGACAAGGGGAGATTGATCACCTCCTGAAATCTTGAGTCAGGAGATTCCAGAATAGGGCAATCCCTGTGGGAGGGACTGTATAATCTCTGCATGATTGTGAGTGTGATTGAGGATGACAGAGGCTTGCCTCTGTTATTCCAGTCTGTAACTCCAAAGATTATGCTACAGAGCCAGTGTGGGCCCTAGCCTGTTTTCCGTGGCTATGTCATATGGCATAATGGCCCACCCCAAACTCTGCCTGGGTGCATTAGCCAAGATGAGCTGAAGATCTTGCAAGAGACAAGGACAGGTGGGAACCTGAGTCACCTTGAAAAAGGCAGCCCCTTCTCTTGTCTGTCTTGTACCACCAACACAGTGTATGAGCTCATCACAGTCAAATCCTACCATGCTCAAGAATTGAAAGAAGGGTTTTTCCAGAGATTATGGCATCTGGATGAATCCCAGCACCCTCTGAACCTTATGTGAGGTAAAGTGGCCCACTTTTAACATTGACTGGCCCTCACAAGGGACCCTGGATATAGCCAGGGTCCATGCAGTGTGGCTGTTTGTCACAGGAACTCCTGGCCACACTGATCAGTTTCCCTACAATGACTCTTGGTTAGAGATAGCCCAGACTCTGCCCCCTTGGATTTGATTGTGTGTTGGAAAAAAGGGACAGAGTAGGGTCTTGGTTGCACAGGGAACTGGGCTCCAGAAGCCAGTCATTCATCAAGAGTCCTCAGAGGAGGACCCACCACCCCACCACCATCGCCATATACTCTGGATGTTCCAGCCTCTCCTCCTAGCCTGGGAGTGCAGGCAGGTCTCCCAGAAACACCCCCACCTTCAGTCCTCCCAGGAACATTGATCCCCTCTGAGGAAAACACTGGAACCCCAATAGCAAGGAGTCTCCAGTCAGCACAACCCATGTTACAGATGCCCTCCATGAAACACAGGGGGTCTGGCCCAGATCTGTGAGGATAAAAGCATCCAACCTGGGAGGCCTGTTTTATACTACCAGCCCTTCACAACTCAGACCTCTTAAACTGAAAGCACCACACCCCCTCCTATTAGGAAAATACCCAGGAACTTATTGACCTCATTGAATCCATTTTCCAAACCTATCATCCAAATTTGGATGATTGCCACCAACTCCTCCTGACTTTGTTTAATATGGAGGAGAGACAACAGGTTCTGAAGAAAGCCTAAAAGTGGCTGCAGGTGCAGGCCCTACTGGCATCTTAAACCCAGAGGATTGGGCATAAGAGGTGGCACTAGAGATCCAACCAAACTGAGACTTCAACACTGATTAGGGATGAGATGCACTCCAGCAATATCAGGAAGTGCCCCCTAGAGGGGTCTGAGAAGGGGCAAAATGACCCACAAACATGACAAAGATGACTTTAGTTACTGAAAAGCCCAATGAATTTCTGGGAGATTTCTTTGAATGACTCTGTGAGTCCTTCAGAATTTACACCTCTTTAGGCCCAAAAGCTCTGGAAACCCAGAGGTTGGTGAATGCAGCCTTTGTTGTGCAGGCAGCAATGGACTTTAAAAGAATGCTCCAAAAATTAGAAGGGTTCATGGAGATGAACATCTCTCAACTCCTTGAAGTCACCAAGAAAGTATTCATCAATTGAGATGAAGCCACCAAATGAGAAACCATGAAGTAAATAAAACATCAAGCCTCCTACTGGCCACAGCCTTGGGAAATCCTGACCCCACCAGATGAGAAGGGCCACCTCAAAATGGGGGACAAGCACCAGAAGGGTGGCCCTGGCCAGAGACCAATGTGCCTATTGCAAAGAAAGTGGACAATGGAAAAATGAGTGCCCCCACAAGACTCAGACACATAGAGGGAAAATCCCTAAAAAGGAAATGCTGACCTGAGCCCCAAGATCATCAGATCAGGCTGGCAGGGTTCAACCTGGAATAGGGGCAAGTGGGATTATTGGAATTTGGTCCCCATGAGCTCATGGTCAAACTACAAGTCAGGAGCCAGTCAATGACTTTCATGGTGGACACTGCAGCTGAATATTCTGTTGTCATGACCCCCATTGCCCCCTTTAGCAGAAAACCATTAATATCATAGGAGCAACTAGGGACCAGTCAAGCCAAGAGTCTTTCTGCCAGTCAAGAACTTACCAGCTTTGCAGCCATGAAGTGACTCATGAATTTCTGTACCTGCCTGAATGTCCAGTTCCCCTACTTGGTAGGAGTCTCTTAACCAAACTGGGAGCCCAGATTAACTTCAAACCTGAAGGGCCAGCAAGCTTAAGCCTCGGGGCCATCCTCACTCTCCTTGTCACCATACCCTGAAGTGAAGAATGGAGACTTCATATGGAAGAAAGTTCAGGTCAGAATCCAGAAAAATCTCTAGAAATTTTTCACCAGATTTGGGAAAAAAGAAAAAACAACAAAAGGGAATGGCACAGAAGCATGCACCCTTCATCATTGAACTGAAGCCTGGAATGGTCCCAGTCTGGCAGAGGCAGTATCCAATCCCCCACACAGTTCAATTGGGCATTGTTGAACAAATAGATGGCCTGAGAAAAGAATGAATCCTGATCAAGTGCCAGTCACCCTGGCACACCCCAATATTACAGGTAAAAAAGCCAGATGGGACCAGATATCGACCAGTGCATGATATATGAGCCATTCCAAATGCCACTCTCACCTTAAATCAGGTTGTTCCCAACCCATACACTCTGCTAGGACAGCTGCCACCTGAAGCTGCCTGGTTCACTTGCCTGGACCTGAAAGATGCCTTCTTCTGCCTGCAGCTTCCCATCCCCAAGCCAGCCTCTGTTTGTGTTTGAGTGGGAAGATCCCAAAACACGGCAGAAAACTCAGCTAACCTGGACCTGGCTCCTGCAAAGCTTCAAAAATTCCCCTACCCTTTTTGGGGAAGTCTTGGCAACAGATCTGGCCACCTACCCCTGGGTAACTGCAGATGTGCCCTCTTGCAATATGTATATGACCTCCTACTTGCCAGTGAGATGGAAGAGGACTGCTGGAGAGGGACTCTCCTACAACTTCTAACACAGACTGGGTACAAAGTGTCTTGGACAAAGGCCCAGATCTGTAAAGAGCAGGTCAAGTACGTAGGGTTCAGCATTACACATGGGCACTGGACACTCAGACCCAAATGAAAGAAAGTGATCAGCACCATACCTACCTCCACCACATAAAGAAAGTTTCTGAGTTTCTTGGGGCTGCAGCGTTCTGCTGCATCTGCATTCCCAGGTTTGCAGCCATGGCCAAACCCCTTTACAAAGTTCTGATGGGTCCAGAAAATGAGCCACTTGCCTGGGGAGAAACTCAACAGGGGGCCTTTCAAAACATCAAAAGACAACTCAGCCAAGTCCCTGCCCTGGGGCTCCCAGATGTAACTGGAAACTTTAACCTGTTCACGCATGAAAAGAACAAATTAGCACTGGGGGTCCTCACACAAACAGTTGGCCCCTCGCAAAGACCCATCACTTACCTCTCCAAGCAGCTGGACCCTGTGGCTGCAGGGTGGCCACCCTGTCTGAAAGCCCTGGCAGCAACCATAACCTTCATCAAAGAAGCCAACAAATTAACCCTCAGACAGGCTATTCATGTTATGGTGCCACACAGTCACTGCCCTAATGAACTCACATGGGCACCAGTGGATATCTAATCCCCAGCTTGCACATTACCAAGGTTTACTGTGTGAAAATCCCAGAGTGACAATAGAAACAGTGTGCATTCTAAACCCTGCCTCTTTTTTTTACCAGAAGAGAAAGGGTATCCTGAGCATGATTGTGTTGAAGTGACCAAGGAAGTTTATGCCAGTTGCCCTGACCTCCAAGACAAACTGTTCCCTTCCCCAGATCAGGCACTATTTACAGATGGGAGCAGTCTTGTTAAAAATGGGGGAAAGTTTACTGGATATGCAGTCACTACTACTGAACAGGTGGTGGAAGCAGCACCTCTACCACGGGTATGGTCTGTGCAATTAGCAGAACTCTGGGTGCTAGTCTGAGCCCTACAGTTAGCTGCCAGACATTTACACTGACTCTAAGTTCACATTTGCTAACATTCATATCCATGGGGCAATTTTCAAAGACTCTAAGTTTACACTGACTCTAAGTTCACATTTGCTAACATTCATATCCATGGGGCAATTTTCAAAGAAACAAGTCTCCTAACCACAATGGGGAAAGGAAATCAAAAACAAAGAAGCAACATGGAAACCAGACAAAGTTGTCATCATCTGCTACCAGGGCCATAAGAAAGGAATGGACATGGTTGCTCAAGGAAACAGGCTAGCTGACAGAGCAGCTCAGCAAGCAGCTGAAGTAACCCATGGAATATGAGTCCCAGAATTGACACTACAGCTGTCCCTCTTAGGACAAGAAACTAATCAACTAAGCTATACCTAGGAAGAACAGGAAAGGGCCAAGAGAGAAGGGGGAAGCCAAACCCCTGAAGGAACTTTGTTGCTCCTGGATGACCAGATTTTTGTCCCAAAAAGTAGCTGCTCATGCCCTCATCCAACAATACCACCAACTCATCCACCTAAGGAAACTGCTAGAAGTCTTGCTCGGGAGATACAACTACATAGCCGACTAGCTTCTCTCTGTGCCACCATCAGCAGCCAGTGCCAAGTTTGTGCCAAAAACAAACCTTTGCATGGCCCCTGTGCTCTGACAGGTGTTCAGCACATGGGGATGGCCCCATTTGAAGATCTCACAGTAGACTTCACAGAAGTGATACCAAGTTGGGGGTACAAATATCTGTTGGTGATGATATGCACTTTTACAGTTTGGGTCGAAGCTTCCCCACTCTCACCAAAAAGGCAAGAGAGGTGACTAAGGCTTTTCTTAGAGAAATCACTCCCTGACACAGGCTGCCATTGTCTTTTGAAAGTGACAATGGCCTGGCTTTCATGGCTGCCATGGTCTGAGAGCTAGTAAAAATGTTAGGAATCAAGCAGAAATGCCATATCACTTACAGGCCACAGAGTTCAGGGAAAGATGAATGCATGAGTCAAACCCTCAAAGCCACCCTTGCCAAATTCTGCCAAGAAACTGGTCTCCTCTGGGTAGACTTACTTCCCTTAACCCTTCTCTGAGTTGGGTGTACCCCAGGACCCACAGTCTATTCACCCTTTGAAATTCTATTTGGATGGCCACCCCCAGTTATTTGGGCCTTCAAAGGAAATCTAAACTTCTGGGGGAGGCTAGCTAAGATTTCATTCTCCAGCAGCTGGGAAAAACTCTAGCCAAAATACATAAAACTGTCTTGTCCCAGAACCTCACCCTCCTGGGACACCCAGTGTGCCCCCACAAACCAGGGAACCTAGTCTGGGTCAAAGACTGGAAAAAAGAAATCCTTCAGCCTTCCTGGACAGGTCCACATAATTTGATCCTTGTAACTCCTACTGGTCTTAAAGTTGCAGACATCATCCCTTGGATCCATCATTCCAGGGTCAAGAAGGCACACCCTGATAAAGAGCAGGACAGCTGGGCAGCCCATACCCAGCCACCCCATGAGAATGCAAATCACCTGGGATCCCTGAGCACCATACACCCACACCCCCATACCTGCCCCCAGGAGAGGGTGTAGGGGCTGCAACTATAGGAGTTATGACAAATACTTCTGCCAAGACCCCCAAAAGAGTGGAGGATTCTGTTGCTTTTGGAGTTGCTGGGAGGTGCCATCGCTCCCTGGTAGGGGGTCCAACCAACTTCTCCATATCTCCTACAGAAAATCCCAAGCTCAACAGGGTGTGACATAGAAAGCTGTGACCCCATAAAACTCACCTTATTAAACATAATCACTGGATCAGAAAATACCTTTTTAAAGGCCCAAATGGGACTAAAACTAGGAATCAGAATATATGACCCATCAGGGCCAGACCCAGGGGACCTCATACTGGTCCAACTGATCCCAGTAACCCAACCCCCAGAGGAAACCCTGACAAAAAATATCAGTAAAGCTGCCCAAATGCTAAATTCCATAGTTAGAACAGCCCCTTGCAACATCCTTTTGAACCAGGTTCAAAATTTCCACCAACTCCTAAATGAATACTGGCCTGACATTCCTACATCCTGCTGGCTATGCACTTCCTCAAGTCTAACCATTTCCCCCATATCTGTCCCATGGAATGTAACCCTCCTGAACCATGACAGCTCTGCAGCAGGAATCAGGCCCCTCCCAGTCAGCATAACCAAATCCCCAGGAAAACTGGCTAACTCTAAAAACATAACTACCAGGTCTTCTTCAACCATCCTCCCTCTTGGAAGGGCTAACTGTAACAAGCCCACCCACTCAATGAGCCTGACCAATGCACCACAAACTTCACCAGCTGGGTCTGTGGCACCAACACCTACTGGTGCCTACCCCAGGATGGCCAGGGCACCTGTTACCTGGCTTGGCCAGTACCATCATTCTCAGTGTATGGAGATGAATTGCCTGGAGAGCTGTCCCAAGCCAAATGAGCAATACAGACAATTCTGATACTCTTAGGACTAGGGGTAGTCAGGAGCACAGCAGTAGTGGAGGCCTCACTCACAGTTGGTCAGGAGGGCATACAAACACTAGCACTGGATACATCAAATGACCTCAGAGAAATATCAGGGGCTCTCAATGGGTTGCAAGACAGGATAGACTCATTGGCAGAAGTAGTTTTTCAAAACAGGTGAGGATTAGACCTGCTCACCACAGGTTCAGGGGGATCTGCCAGGCCCTGGGGGAAGAATGCTGTTTCTATGCAAATTCCTCAGGGATAGTTAGGGACAAGGTGGCTCTACTAAAAGAAAAAGCCAAAGACCGCTTAAATGTGTATAGCAGGCATCTGCCAATAGAAACTACTTCCAGTATCTAATTTCCTGGATTTTGCCATTCATGCCACTAATTGCCTCAGTCTTCTTCCTCTTAACTTTCAGGCCATATGTGCTATGGTACCTAACACAATACATCACTTCCTGCTTAAATGCCTTAAAACACCAAGTAATGCCTCGTGTTAAATATCAGCCCTTGGGGACTACAGAAAAATCCCCATGTTAGCAGATGATGGCCCATAAAGAATTTTAAGGACACCAAAGGGGGGGGGTGATAAAGAAAGTACCAGGGCCCTAACCCACCCCTCAGCAAAAACCCACAGCTTTAGTAAAATAAGCTCCCCTCTGTCCCTTTCTCCTTTCCTCCATTTTCTCCCTGGAATCCACATAGTTATGAAGATAAGCACTCCCTTCCTGCCACTTTCAATTGAAATTTACAACTCTAAACAGATAAGGACTCTTTTCCTCCCTAATAGCCCTCTGCTTTAGGAAGATAAGCTAACCTAGCTCCTTTTACTTTTGTGACCCCTCCCCACCCACCTGCTTATGAATTTGCCCTATTAGAGTTCCCATATAAATTATGAAATCCAAGACAGGGTGCTCAGATTTTTTTGGAGACTTGACTCTCCTCTGAGTCTGCACATAATAAAACTTCATTTGTCTGCCCCTCAGAGTGCTGCTTGGGTTTTTATTCCCTCTGCTGTAACAGTAGAATAAAACTGAAGCAATGATAGTTTACTTAAGAAATATATTTTTCTCTTTCTCCATAAAAGGTTAAAACTTTATTTCCATAATACTTTAGAATTATTAATAACCTTCAAAGCATATTGATTTTTAGGCTCTGGAATATATACTACAATTGTTTAATTTGTCTCAAGCATAAACTATAGAAACCTTTTCATAACGTTCAAGGACATTTTCCTTTACTTACTGAAATTTGACACCTGGATTTTTTAATGATTCTCGTCTCAATGTTGTTAATTTTTTTTTTTTACATTGGGGAATTACAGGGAAAACTATGCAAAACAGGTTTTATTCTTTAACATTCACCCTATCCCTATCATTTTAAATGTAGGCCTAATAGAAAGAATTCTAAGCCTAACCCACACTGTCCCATTTTTCCTGAACTCTGCCTTCCTCCTATAGCTCCTCCCACTAGTTTATTTTTCTTTTACAGGGTTAAGAAGAGCCCTGAATTCAATAAAGATTAAGAGAATGTCCCAGGATCAGGGACAGGTAAGATAGAAAGAATGTGGAGAAATCCAGGAAAAGATCTTACTTTTTTTCCAAAAACCTTTTTCAATTCAGATTCCTACATGGTCTTCAGTAATAGTCCTGTAAAATTAATTGACCAATGTCTAAGTATTTTAACTTATAAATTTAAAAGAGAAGTAAAAGCTGGGCTTTTCTAATATTTGGGGCTCCAGGAGTACTCATTTACATATATAAGTACTTATTTAATTTTTAGGAATTTGAATAGTGCTTCCTTAAGAATTTTCATTTGTTAATTTGGTATTACCATCCAGAGGTATGAAAATATACAATGAACAAACATACACACTAATTTGACATAATTTTCATTATTATTATTATTATTATTATTATTATTATTATTTTGGTTTTCATGGCTTTTACAATTTCCTCTGGGGTAGGGGGGTTTTACCTACTTTTCTTAGTGCACAACAGTGTTCTTGCAGTGTGCTAGCTTGTCTTGGAGACACATTCATATGAAAAAAATTGGATAAACAGTTATCTAGGCATTTACTTGGTTAGCAGATTTTTAGCCAGGGATGTACCTACAGGGGGCTATGTTTTAAATATGTGCTTTAAATTCAGTAGTAAAGTTTCCCTCCCCCTGGGCCCTTTCATCCCAGGTTTATGTCTGTTTTCACCCAGCTTGCTCTGGGATTTTTCCCTTGGAGCAACCAGGACAATCCTTTTTTCCATTATCCTTCTTACTTGTAATGTACATAATGTTTGGTTCCTGATTTCTTAAGAATTTCTCCCATTTCTGAAGGGATGGGAGGTGAACAGAGAGGTCTTACCTTTACCTTTTGGCTGTAATCTTGTCTGAATTTTGTCTTTTGTTCATTAGAGTTTGAGTGATGCACTTTGCCTTTGAAGTACTGGTTCTATTTAACTTGGCTTTTAATGAAAGACAAGAGACTTTCTTTTGGTTCTTACATTACTTCACTTATACTTTGTATATTTATTATTTTAGGTACCCCTTATTGATCTAATTTAGTCCAGTCCTCAGGATGATTTAATTCCATTCAATATTCTTTACTGATGCTGCTAAAATTTGTCTAGCATATATTGGGTTGCTAGGATTTTCTTTTTCTTTGTTATCTGCTTCCTGCTCTGCTTTTTCAGTTACCATTCTCCAGTCATCTCTTGTTATCAAGACATTTAGCAAGGCCTGAATACCAGCCCAATTTAAGTTATAGGTTCCAAGTATTAAAGTAATTAAACTCTTTTCTTTGGGTTTCTATAGAGTTGGATATCATTTTCTAGTTAAATAAATGTGGTATTGGGAATGGGGTGCACATATAGACAAATTCTTTTGGACCTTACTGTTTACTTATTCCTGGAGGCACTTCCCAGAGGAGTAGAAATTTTGCCAGCTTAGCTGCTGATTTTAAAGAGCAACCCTGGCCAAATTGAATACCTTTATGGTTATGAGAGAGGGAGAGTATTTCAATGTCAGGTTTTTCTACCTCTGGTTAAGGGGAATATATGGGAGGAGTTAATAAATGCTCTATTGAATTTTCTGGACTTGAATCAGAAAGGACATTTTTCTTTTCTCCACTAGTCTTTAAAAGTAAAATTTTATATTTTCTCATTAATACTAGCTTTTAGGGAGAAAAATACATGATCTCATTCCATTTTTGTTTTCTTCTGTAGAAAAAATCTAATTCAAATGCAGTGTTCTTTTCTATACAACTGAAACAGGCTACTTTAGGGAATAAAAAGATAAATCTGGGACCTGTCAGAAAACCATGGCCATGAAACATGTGGCCATGGGAACCATCCCTGAGAGAAAGGCCCCACAAGATGGCAGCTGGAAGAGCCTTGTGTGAATTCCCCATTTGGGATGGGATTTAATAAGGTTTCAAGGAAAAGTCCTAGATATTCTCAAGGGACCTTTCCATTGGGATACCCAGGGGAATTGATGTGTGTGGTAACCAATCAAAACTGCAAACATCTGGGACTCCTCCCCCAAGCATTAACAAAAGGAGGTGTAATTAATGGTTGAAAATGCAAGCCTAGAAGATAAATCAATCTTCTTCCCCCTGTTATGACCTTTCTCTTCTTGCCTGGACCAGCACACAAGTAGACCTGGGACTTGTAATCTGTAAATTAGTGTTTTTACCTGTTTTACCCTGTCTCTCCCTGCCTGGATCAGTACACAAGTATACCTGGAGACTTGTAATCTGTAATGGGGATTTTTAACCTGTGAATCAGCACGTTTTACCATTTTAACACTTCTTTGCCCCTTTTCCTCTCTCTGCCTGGACCAGCATGCAAATATACCTGGGACCCATAATCTGTTATTTTCTTCCCCTTCCCTCAATTTCTTAATAAACTACTGGCCTAACAAAACTGGCATGTACTTAAATTTATTTATATAACATTGCCAAGAACCTAGTGGAAATATGGCAACACAACTGTACTCTGGCCATCTCTTTCCTGATTCTAAATCATACTGATGCCAGAATTTGCTACAGAAATAAACTATTTCCTGATTTTTCATAGACTTGTGGCTAAAATTTTTCCAGTTTTTCAAATACAGCCTGAAGGTCTATATCTAAGAAAGCTATTAGAATTAGAATTAGAATTTCAAATTTCAGAGTACTTCAGTAATCAGTAAACAATTAAGAACACTTGAGCAATACAAATGCAGTAAACTACCAATTAGCAATTTAAAGAGACACTTGATACTCTATCTAAGTAACAAACAAATGAACAGACACTTAATGATATCTACTGAATACCAATTCATTGCTGTGTTACTTATTTCTCAAGAGTATACTCTACAGACTCAGGTCATGGCCTAAAACTTGTGTGGACAGGTACTCAGAAACAGGTATAGATTTCAGAGCAAGGGAAATCATTCTGGAAGCAGGACCCAGGTTCTTAAAACCCAGGCTTAGAGGGCATGACTCTGAATGAACTCCCCAATCCACTTCTACCTTGATGAGCCAGTCACCCAGTCAGATGTCCAGACTTGGAGCTGGAACCATTTCTCTCTTTAAAGCTTTAGAGCACCATAGGGCCCGGAGTGCCAGCAACATAGGAAAAACCCAACTGCTGAGCTTTTAGAGCAACAAGGTCTAGTGGCTGCAAAAAGCTCAATAATGATGCTTACCTCTCCCAGGACCTCAGGCAGTTGGATTCATTCTTCAGGTATCCTTTGTCCTTGGTTCTGCCAGAGTCACCAAATTGTGATCAAGAAAAGCAGTGTTCTTTTCTGCCTGATGCATTTCAATGACCAATTCCTGAGACACTGGAACTTCAAAGAGAGAAAGAGTTTCATTGCTAGCACAAATAAAGGACCTCAGATGGCACAGTGACCTAAAATCTATCTCCCTGAGCTGCAGTAATTCTGATCATTTTATAGTATCCAGAGACAGGCAGGTTTATCCTAATGAGGAGCTGGGATACTTCCTTCATTAATAACATTAAGGGGCAGTCTAGTGATCATAAGACTTTAAAGTTGAAAAACAGGATGATAATGGGTATAAAATGAGGGTCAGTCCCAAGGTTTTACAATCACCAGATAAAGGTTATATAGTTTTACAATCATTATCAGAGATCAAGGCATCTGGATTCTAGTTCAGCAAGTTTCAGTAATTCCAGGTATTTTCTTTTGGCTCTTCTACAATACACTAGAAAGCAAAAAGGCAACTATATAATGCTTCAGTAATCATAATCTTTGTTGTCTTAACCTTCAGTTAAAAATTTATGAAACTAACATGTCTCCTTTACAGCCAAGATGGAGTTTACTTCAGGACTGAAACAACTTATAAAATAGACAAAATACATGAAACCACAATTATGAAGACCTTGAAAATCAGTCATGAAGAACAGTGATACCCTGTTGTATATAGAAAACATTGCCTAATGCAAGGCTTTCTCCTATATTTTCTTTTAGAAGTTTAAGCATTTTAGACTTTATTTTCAGGTTTATAATCCCAGTTCAGGTAATTTTTATAGTGGTCTGAGATGTAGATCTAAATTCAATCATAAATATAGGAACTACTTGTTCTGGTAAAAATTACCAATGATTATCCTTTCTCCATTGAACTGCCATTTCAATTTTATTGAAAATAAATTGATCATATATATGTTGGTTTATTTCTGAACTTTCTATTCTGTTCCATTGTACATTGATGAATACTGTAAGAAAATATAAGTTTAAATTAAATTGTAGAAAATGTAGGCTACATATCTTTATAGGCAGTTGAGAAGAGGAGATACTGGGGCAATCATGGTGAGTTTAGTCTTAGAATCAAATAGAAAGAGAGAGAGAATTGGCAAATGAACCAATAGCATTTTGTTCCAAATTAGAATATGATAGAGGATTGCGCACATAAATCTCCCTTATTTCTAATAAATTATTTTCATGCAGATTAGGGAAGTAGATTGTAAATTAGAGCAGACCCTGTAGTCTTTGTTTTCCTGTGATATTATTGCTGGATTTTTTTTGCTATAAAAACTGATACAAAAATAAAGAAATTATGTTCAATATAAAAATAATAATTCAATGTCATTCAATGTAAAAGTAATGGGCCCGGCTAGATAGCTCAGTGGATAAAGAGCTCGCTGGGAAACCACATGGGAGGCCCTGGGTTCAGTTCCCGGGGACCTCTCCTAGTGGGCAGACCGCCTTGAGAATGGCAAGCTGCCATGGGCAGGCCGGAGCAGCCGTGGGCAGGGCAAAAAGCTGCCACGGACAGGCAAAAGCCACCACAGGCAGGGCAGGTCGCCTGCAAATCGAGCGCAGCCAGCCACCCACAAACTGAAAAGCTGGTCGTGATGGAAGCAGAAGCCGCCCACAAGCGGGGAAAGCTGTGCCTGCGCAGTGACCAAGTCTCGGCGTGTCGCCGCAACGGGGGGGAAGGGGAGATATGTAATAAAATAAATAAATCTTTAAAAAAAATGTAAAAGTAATAATGATAGACTGTATGTAAGGAAACAGTGGGTTTTTTTTAATATATAAAAGGCTTGCTCAAGAACTATTGAGTGCTGTCTTATGCTGTTATATTCTGTAGATTCCACAATCACAAATGAGATCATAACAGAAAATAAAAATGCCATATTATAAAATATAGTGTAGATATTCTCTTTACAGTTTCTCAATAATTCCCATACTCTGAAAGGTAGATATTTAGCTCCATATTTTTTCAACTATAAGAACTAGTTTGAAAGTTTAAATAATTTCCTAGGCAACCAAAGCTTATAGTCATGGAATTCTAAATCCAATCCTACATCTAAAAAATGTGAGCAATGATTTGAAATCCTAGCATGTGTATGAAATAGGAAAAATCATGCAAACTCTGAGCCTCTGTTCCTTCATCCAAACAAATAAAGAAACATGAGGACATTAACACTTAAGAAGAACATTTGAGAAATAAATGGGAAAAAGTAATGGTAAGCAATTGGTCTAAACACCAGTAACTCGGTTAAAACCATTTTATCTCCTGTATTCTAGATATTACCCAATTCTATAATTCTGTTAATTGCCTTCATTGTTTAAATTCCTGTATTGCCCACCTAGATCTCAACACCTAAGAAAGTTATTGAATAGCTGTATGTCTACCAAATCACTGCCAAAATATATTTGCTCACAAGCTTTCTACCTAAAACACTTAATCTCTGCTTTTGATCTTTTTGGCAACTATTTAATAATTACATTTTAAAATAATTTACACTGTCATATTTTGATTTCCATGAGTTCCTTCTTGGCTACATTATTAAATAAGAATTGAAATGATAACCAGTGGTAGATAGTGAGGCACTTGAAGATAGAAAGACTTGGTAGAGTTTCTGAAATCATATAATCAATGCAATTAATTCAACATTGTTGTTATTAGGCAACCAATATATCAAGAAATATCTATTGATCATCTCTCAATGATGGGCTATAGTCAATGAAAGATCTTGAAAATAATACCTAATCACAATGTTGTTTCATATTAAAGTGCTTACACAAACAATAAGAGTTATAGCAATACAAGGAAAGTTTTACACACACTTTGTTTGCAAAAGACTTCATGGAAGATGTAATGGTTTGACAGTTTTATCTAATTATGAATTCCAAAAATATAAATTGAGTCATGCTTGTAAAGAGATCTGTTCATCTGGGCATGATTGGTTTATGATTAGGGTGTTAACTGGGCCACTGTCAGGAGTGCATTGAGCCCTACCCCTCAGTGGGTGTGGTCTCAAGTATAAAGGCAAGGCAGCAGTTTTGAGAAGGAGATTTTTGAGAAGTAGTTCTGATGCTGGAGAGGAGTGCTCCAGGAGAAGACAAGTGAGCCATTCACCTGATAGTCTACAGCTGGCCTTGTGGAGAGATGCAAAGCATAGAGAGCCTCATGGTCTACAGCTGAACTTGTGGAGGAAACAGAAGCTAAGCCCAGAGAGAAATGCAGCCCTGGCAGGAGAGGAACCCAAAGGCCTGAGCCCTTGCAGATGTCAGAAGCAGATACATGAGGAAAGAGATGAGTGGGACAGTGAACACTTATTCAAAATAAAAGTTCTGATGACAGAGAGTTGGACTAGAGACAGCAGTAATTTATTTCTTTCTCATGAGAAAGGTCACATGCCCAGGCCAATGGAAGCAGGCAAGTGTGCATGATCAGTGTAAGAACAGAGAATATATAGTTCCCTGATGTAATGTCCCATTTCCCTCCCTCCCCAACTTTACCCATCTTCCATTGGCTGGGATTTGTGGGCTTACACTCTTAGGTGTGAAAACTAACCCAATCTTAAAGTGAAAAGCAAGAGGGTAAGCTCTAAGTGTCTGAGTTCACCCCTTTTACTGATCTCTGTTTTTGGTGAAGTGACTTGAATAAGAATGTGGGAGGTTAGATATGTGAGAACAGGGAATTCGGTTTGAGAAGAGGCCACTCTTGGTTCTGTTTCTCTTAATTCCCCATCTTCTTTTTAGAGTTTATTGGACTCTTCTCACACTACTTATATGCAGATTTATCCATTTTTTTTATTAGATCTAGATAATTTCCCATTGGGGTTGTTTGGAATTTGGTGGGTTATTTTTAAAGCAACATCATGGGTTTAGATTGCCCATTTCTTTTTCATAGGGATTATAAAAATTTTTTGGAACTGTTTGTTGGATTAGGGAGATAAAACAAAGGACTAGACAGGGTAAATTAATGAGTATATCAAAGATTCTGACTAACAGGTATAATTTGAGACCAACGCTTATATAAGAGGGTGTTTTTCTTGGAATTTTTTGGCTAAATTTATTTTTGGATAAGGCTGTGAGATCTTGCAGGTTTTGAGTAACTGACCCTTTGGGGGTTATTGTTTGGGCTGTAAGTGCAGCAACTTTTTCCTATTATTACATAGACTCCCTTTTTTTCTGCTAGCATCAGTTCAACCTTTGAACTGTGTGTTTTACTAAGCATCTTGCTATGCTTAAAATGGGTTTCTTTTCTGCTTCTCTTTTTTAGATTCTGGGCACAGATATTTGTTGGAGGAGCTCAGTGCCTTTTGGTTCCCAAGGCCTTTATAAAAGGGATAGACACTTTTTAGAGCATAGAAATCAAGCTGGATGACTTGGGAGCTGGTTTTCTCAGTGACTGTTATAGTTGTGTAAGCGAGGGACGGACTATGAACAAGGCTGAGTAAGAGTAGAAGTAAAGGGGGACTCATGTTGGGAAGGATTAAGGTTTACAGGATCTGAACATCAGGTGTAAAGGGTTTGCTTATTTGTGGTTACAGTCCAGGAGGGAGGAGTTTCAGGTATAGGTGTGGGAGTAGAGGTAGGTCCTTTGACATGGGTCTAATGGTTCTAGCTTTTTTTTTTTTGCAGTTCTTTTAACAGTGTTTGTGGTTAATAAAACTTG
>PVKH010008302.1:0-10981 GCA_004027955.1 Chaetophractus vellerosus | reverse complement strand
CAATCCAACTATTTGTTAATGGATGGATGGACACAAAAAATTGTGATGTATACTATAATGAAACATTATCCAGTCATAAAAAGGAATGAAATGCTGATGGGTGCTACAATGTGGATAGTCTGCAAAAATGTTATGCTAAGTTAAAGAATTCAGACAAAAAAATCACATGTTGTATAATTCCATTTATGTGTAATATTCTGAATGAATAAATCCATAGAGGAAGACAGCAGATTGGTGGTCGCCAGGAGTTGAGGATAGAGGGAAATGGATAGTGACTGGTTCATGGGTACACGGTTTACTTCTGTGGCAATAAAAATGTTTTGTGCTAGATAGAGGTGGTGGTTGCACAACACTGCAAATTTGCTAAATGCCACTGAATTGTTCACTTTTAAATGATTAAGTTTATGTTATGTCAATTTCACTTTCAGAAAAAAAAAGAGAGCCAAATAAATCTTCTTGAGAACTAAAAGAAATTTAAAAATTTTCCAGACAATATGTGGAAGCATATATTTTTATAGCATTCTAATAACCATTTTATATTTGATTGAATGGATGAAATTCTCATTTTACATATTTCATGAAGCCTCATGCATTATTTATTCATGTAACAATATTTATAGAGTGCCTAGTCATATCTAGACATCAGTTGATTCCTCTTTCTGGAAAAATTTTCTTTTTTAAAACAATGTTTTATTAAGTTTATAAAATAAAAGTAATAATCTCATGTTTATTTAAAATTTAATTTCATGTAGTCATAGACTTTAATTTTAAATTTTTATTGAGGAAACATTTACCTTAAAGATGAATAAAGTTGAAACTGGTTTCCAGACCAGCATACCATTTCTTTTTTTTCTGTTTCCATATTTTATTTTATTTTATTTTATTTTATTTTATTTTATTTTATTTTATTTTATTTTATTTCATTTCATTTCATTTCATTTCATTTCATTTCATTTCATTTTTAAAACAATTTATTGAAGTATAACATTGATACATGAACATACATAAACAATAAGTGTTCAGTAAACATTGTGAACTTACAAAACAAACATGCATAACATCATACAGGGCTCCCACACATCATTCCACCACAAATACTTTGCATTGTTGTGAAGCATTTGTTAACAAATTATGAAAGAACATTGTCAAAGTATTACTACTAACTACAGTCTGTATCTTACTCCCCTAAACTTTTTTTTTTTGGACTTATTTGTTTATTTATTTACTTTTATACATTCCCCTCCCACCCCCTCTGTTTTTCCTGTTTTTGTGTCCATTCACTGGGCAACTCTCTGTGTCCATTTCCTGCCCTCTCTTCTCATCCTTCTCTTGTCTTCACTGGGATTCAATCCTCAGAACCTCCAGTGTGAGAGAGAGGTGTCCTACCACCTGTGCCACCTTAAGTTCCTGTTTTTTTGGTGCATCTCGTCTTGGCTCTCCCTTGTGTCACTCTCCTGTTATGTCATCATCTTTTGCGTGGCCTGTGGGGCCTGGTGGCACACCCACTTGTGGGGCATGGGGGCACACCCGCACAAGGGGCCTGGCCATACTTTTTAGTTTAAAACGACTAAATTAGATACATGACTATGTAAATGACAAAGAGTTACAGAAAGTTAAAGTTATTATTTTTATTAGTATGTCATGTAATATATTCAAACATAGCCATGTGGTATATTTTAACGATGTGACATTTTTTTCCATCTTCAGAAGACCAACAGTTTTCTACTTTATTTTAGAGCAGAATCCTGTTTTTAAAGGCAATTTCATTTAGAAACACAATATATAAACCAAATAAAAATGCAGCTGATTGATTTGAAGCCACCTCCTCTTTGCCTTTCTGCAAGTGACCTCTAACTTTGGAACACAGTTTGAAAACCACTACCTTAGCCAGTTCAATATATTTAATAACATTTCTTGTCTCCCTTATCTCTATATCATTTGTTGGGCGTGATACTATAAGAAAGAAAAAAAAATGCTCATTTTCAGTCATATATGGGCTCAGGGGTTCCTCAGAATACACTTAGTAAATTACTTCATCATGTAAAGTAAATTGTAATTTAGTATCATGAAATTCAGGGGGAAAAATGTATATCTCATTCAGTTCTGTTAAGTGCTGTGCCTTCTGAACAGTTTGGATCTTCAGAGTTTATTTTTTTATATTTTTTAATTCCCAACAGGATGGGTCAGGGACCACGTTCTTGGTTCTTCGGTATATTTCTTCAGCCTTTGTCTTAGTTGTTTGACTGCTAATACAAATACCATTTGATTGGTTGACTTAACAACAAGAATGTATTGGCTCATGGCATTGAGGTTAGGAGAAGTTCAAATTCAAGGTTCTGGAGCAGATGTAGCTCAGTGGTTGACCACCTGCCTCCCACATGTGAGGTCCCGGGTTCATTCCCTGGTACCTCTTAAAAAAAAAATCGAGGTGTCACCAAGTTGATGCTTTCTCCCTGAAGACTGTTTCATTCTAGGACTGGCGTGCTGGCCATCCTTGGGCTTTTCTTTCTCTTGGAAAAGCATATGGCAATGTCTTCTCCTCTATTGACTGGGTTCCACAGACTTTCAGGTTTTTGTTCTCTATGGGGCTTTTTCTTACTATCACTGAATTTCTTCTGCTTATAGAGGACTCCAGTAATCTGGATTAAGACCCTGTGTCAATCGTCTTCACCCCAATCAAAAACAATCTACAAAATGTCCCATTCACAATGGGTTCACACCCACGGGGATGGATCAAGAACATATTTTCCTGGATTACATAAGTCAATATCCCACAGCCTTCTTTACTATGATCACAAATCATCTGCCAGCTACACCTTCATATGAGCACATATAACATGAAAAAACTCATTCTTGGGAACAGACCAGAAAAAATATAGTTAATTACAGCAGGAAAAGGCAGATGCCACATTCACATATACAATTGCAGCCACCAGGGAAATTTCATTCTAACAAGATGCATCTCCATAAGGTTTAGAGGAAGATAAGAACTGAATTTCTTATAGCAGCTTGCGTGGTTCAAAGAAGCCTAAGATAATGTATTATGGTTTTCTACCAAGACAACTATGAATTAATTTAGAAGCTGACCAATGATTATTCTTTCTGGAGAGTACCAAGACATCTATATCCTTTAAGAATAAGAGACTGCTACTCTTTCACAAACTTATTAGAGCCCAGGATATTATAAATGGCATTACTTTATGCCTGCTTGTGCTATGGGCTAGTCATAATTGCAATCATTTAATATAGAATGTGTAAATTTTGAGAGGTCTAATTCTTTCTGCCTTCTCACTATATTCCCCCTACAACTAACACACTACTTTGACTAATATTTCTGGAAAGCTTATAGTTACATCATCCTCCATGCTACACATCCACGTCTTCTGCTGCCTGGTTTCTTTATTGCCAATATTTCTAGTAGCCTCTCCCTATTATAATTCTGGTTCACCCATTTGGAAAATGACAACCTTCAATCAATAACTCTGCTCTTCTTTTCCTATACATGAGATTCTGAACTCTCACAATTGCATAGATTGTTACCATATCAAATTCATAGCATCCAACTTTGATAGGACAGATGTCCATTGCCAACTGTTGGTCATTTTATGTGTCATTCTCTAAATAGTTATTGTGTCTCCTATGTGCTAGGAACTATTCTATACTCCAGTGGTGTAGTTGTAAAAAACAAAACACAAAAAACAGAATGGATTCCATTCCCTCATGGCACATTCTATTAAGGAAGACAGAATAAAACAAGTAATAGAGTATACAACAGGAAGAGTAAAGTGAGCAGAAGCCTGAACATACAGGACCTTGTGACACATGAAAAAGATGAACAGCAAGCCTTATTATGCCAAGAGAAAGCCATTTAAAGTTTTTAAGTAGTTTGTTCAGTCAAAGAAAGAAGTTGCAAAAAAAGTAAAGGGAAATGTTAGAAAAAATCTTGTGGTGCTGTACTGGAATCAGCAACAGTAGAAACTAATTTTGTAAAGAAATATGTATCTACAAATAGATACAGAAACAAACATAGATGTATGTGTGATTAAGTAATAGTATACATATGTACATATTTCCTAGCTCTGAATGCTGAAGAGTCTAAAAGCAGTTACTATCTCATTTTCGACAAAGACACTCAGCATCCAGATCTTTGTTTCTAAATATATTCTCCAATAAAGGGCTCCTTGCAGAAGCTGTTGATTCCAGGACTTTGGCAAGGAAAATATGCAAGAAGCATACAAGAAGCATAGACCATATTGTGCGAGAAAGTACAATGGTGCAAAAACAAACAAATGAAAAGACAAAAAACATGGGGGACATATTGGAAAGACACAAGACCCAACCTAAAAGAGTCCTCAATGACCAAATAGGAATTATTTGAAGAATTATATAAATGACTTTATTATTGGATTACCATCCATAGAAAAAAATACACATGAGTCCATACTAAAATAAGTAAACAATTGAATAAACAAAATATATGGAGGAGAAAGAGCAACTCTTTGCTAGAGAACTCCAATTAAATATAGAAGAATTGAGAGATATAGAGAATCACCATTAAAAGACTACAGGAACAATTGCTGCAGGCAAATTCCACCAATGAATGTTAAAATTAGTGGGTGAGGGTTTAAGGAGAAACTGGATATTTGCTTCAAAGTATCTTCCCCAAATATTGATTAATTACAAAGGGAAAATAATAACTGTACAGCAGAGAAATCTGGCAGATACCATGTGGTCAATTTTAATATTTTGATTAATCAGATACTTTGACATAACATACCCCCTGATATAATGCACTGAGAAGAGCACAGAATCTCTTGATATTCTTTCCCCAAACCCATAACCTCAGTCTAATCATGGGAAAACATCAGACAAACCCAAACTGAAGGGCATTCTCCAAAATACCTGACTTTTCAAAAATATCCAAGGCATGAATGCTATGGAAAGACAGAGAAATCGTCAAGTATTGGAGAGACTATGGAGACATGTGAGCTAAATGGAACATGGTATTCTGGATTGGATACTGCCTGGAAAAGAAAAAGGTCATTCATGGAAAAACTGGGTGAAATCCAAATAAAGAGTGTAGTTAAGTTAACAGCATTGAGGAATTTTAATTTCTTGGTTTTGAAAATTGTACCATGATTATGTAAGATGCTAACATTTGGAGAAGGTGAGTGAAAAATATGCAGGAAATGCAAGGATTTTATAAGAGAAGATGGGTAGGAATCCAGACAAACTTGGGATACCTGTTAGATACATTGAAAGTTCAATTTTGACTGCATGACACGTGGAAGGAAAGTTGGAAAGAAGCATCCTAGACTGTCTTGCAGTTAGAAGAAGGCTTGGCAAGGCCATTTAAGAGAACTCCAGTCAAATTCAGTCAACGGAAGAGTCCCTTTTCTCCCTCTTGTGTTCTGCCATTGCCTGGGAGCAGACCATGAATTTCTGGACTTGGTGAGAACCCCACAGTAGACTTCAGAGTTCAGCCTTTGGGACTCGTGGTCAATTTCAGTACCTGCAGCTGGAGGTTTGTGAGGGGCACTCTCTTGGCTACCACACCCTGCCTTCCAGCTGGAAGCCTGCATAGATGTGGTGTGCATGGGAGAATCCTTCACTTTTCACCAGTTCCCCTGCTGCTTTTGTCTCCCCCATGGCTGAAATAATTGTATTGAATGTAAAAGATAAGGATCAAGAAATCAGTATTCTTATCAGTAATGTTGTTTTGACGACTCCCAAAAGTCAAGCCCCCAGCTTGGTCCTCTTGACTACCGGCTCATCTGAAAGGGTCAATAACCTTTCCCTCTTTTCTTGTGGGGTTAGAGAGAAGGTGAGGAGTGTTAGATCTCGGTTCATTGAGGCTCAGAGACAGATCAAAGTTCAGGCAGAGAAAGTTTATTAGATTGCCAGTGTCCCGAGGTCTGAAGTGAGATTTCAACCCTCTTGATTGGCTTGGGTTTTCTCTTAAATAGCCTAGGGGCAGGGCATTAGGGAGAACAGTTAAAAAGTACTGACTTTTACTCTGTTGAGAGGGGGTCTTGGAGAGGATGAGGTGTATGTGTTGCAATGTACATTCTGTCTTTTAGGGACAGAGGGTGGGGGTTTTGGCTATCTCTTATTGGGCCAGAGGAGATTTTTTGGTGCTAGATGGGGTGCTGGCTGGGGGTCACGGGAAGGTCATTTTGCCAAATGGGGCTAACATTCCCAGCTTCTTTTGATATAGTTAAGGGGTAGGGAGGGAGAGCAGGAATTACGGTGATGACTCATCAAGCAGCTTCCTGCTGTTGTGGGGCATCGTTGGGTTCAGTTGTTTCCTTTTCAGCATGGTTTTTGGTTCAGCAGCTGGTACTGTATTTTCCACAGCAGGAGAAGATTATCTACATGATTATGGGTAGCATTTCAGATGGTTGTTTGTATAAACTGAGTTATTGCGTGGAAGATGTGTGGACCTGCTGACATGAGGAGAATGAGAGTTATAAGTGGAGTAAGGATAGGAATTAGCTATGAAATTCAGGGTGGATTGTGAGGCTATCACTCTCCAGGTTCTGAGGAGAAGAATTAATAAGATTAATATGAGCGGGGTTAGGAATAAGAGATTGGCGGTAATTTAACACTGAACATTAATGGTTGACAGTGAAATTCTATAATTTGGTGGGTTTAACAGTATATAAGCACATTAAAAATTAGTTTAGACATAAGAAGAGTTTACATAGACACATATAGAGTTTTAACAGGAATAGGAAACTTTAGGTTATTACCAGTGGTTTTATAACAATGTTTTTGAGTGATTTTTATTTTTCATGGATTTAAGATTCCCAACCAGTAGGACTGCATAGACCTCTAGCTAAAATGATATTACTTTTCCTTAGTTTGTATAGTTTGAGGCATAGGCAACAACAAATTATTATTACTTCTCTTTTTTGGCCATAGGGAAGCTGGCACTATAACATGTAACCTTAGTGCTTGCTTTGGTCTTGCTGTTAACATTTTATCTGGAGCTGTGGCTATAGCCCACAGTGCTGAATTTAAACTTAGTCCATTGTTGTAAGGATTCTTTATTGTCCTTTATCTGTTTTAGTAAAAGGCCATTCATTTTATCATTTTTAAATAAAAAGTTCAAACAATATTCTGGTTCATAGTTTAAGACTTCATGAGGTGACTGGTAAATAGAGTTTGTTGGTCACGGTCAATTTGAGCTGGCATTCTAAACAGGGCGCTTATGTTTTCTGGACAGCAAATAGTAGCTGGCTGGTTACAAGAGTCTTGATACAATGTCTGTAGCAGTAAAATTATACCTTGCCCCTTCCAAAAGCAGGAGGGGACTGATGTCACAGTTGTTGGAGTGAGCATGATGGACACTCATGAGTGATGTTTACAAGCTGTTGGCGAGTAACAGGCAGCTGGAACTGCTGGGCTGGGCAACACAGGGTGTGGTAGTCATGATGTCTGCTTTTTCTATGGAGCCACTCTGCTGTTTTTTGGGTTTCATTGGCATAGCTCTGCATCTTTGTGATGGCATCTGCCTCAACAGTCCTGAGAGGGGTGTTAAAGAAGTGGGCAGGGATTACCTGTTGCTGCTGGCAGGCATTTTAGATGCCTGTTCACAGATCTCTTCCTCGCAGAGGGTGGTTCATGACAGTTCATTGTTTCTGCCTTGTTTTTAGTATTTGCAATCCACTCCCGGATAAGGATGGCAGTTTTCAGAGCGACAAGGCACTAATGGGTTAAGCCTTTTATTTGTAACAGTGCGTGGTATGCTGCACACAGTTGCTTTTTTATTAAGGGCTATATTGTAATTTGGCCTCTTTTACCATTGTGATCATAACCCAAAGGGTATTTGTTTAGAATGTTGCCTCTACCACAAACTTTATCTAAAGCTAATGTTGGTGCTGGCTACATCTAATTTATAGGATAAGTTAGTCTACCCTTTTTACTGCTAGAGCTTGTGTTATTGTTTTAAAAGCAGCCTGCTGGGGGCGGAGGTGGTTATTTCCATGAGTCCTTTTTTTTTTTTTTTGATTAACACATACAATGATTTTAACATCTGAGCTAAATGAGGGATGAAGGGTTTTCAGTATCCCAACACCCCTAGAAAGGTCATTCATTGTTTTGGAGTTCATGGTGTGGGAAAACATTATACTTTAATAACACCTAAGAGTTGGATAGAGCAGCAGGGACCTTGCAGCTTGTCCCAATTGTTTGCTCATCTCAGGTTCTTAAGATAAGATACCATAGTTTCTGATGTTTCTCTTAATTCTGAAAAAAGAATTACTGGTTAACATAATATCATTAATATAATGAAATAGGGCTACAGCCACAGGTTTCTTTCACGCAGCCAGATTCTTTGCAACCAGGCCAGGACAAATGGTTGGGCTATGCACACAGCCTTGGGGGAGCACTGCAAAATCCACTGTTGGCTTCTTTATATGAAGGTGAATGCAGGCTGGCTTGACTTGCCTAAGGAGTGACTAAAGAAAGCTTTAGCAAGTTTTAAAACAAAGTGATAGTGACATAATTGGATATTAATTTCTTGCAACAAACTAGCAATATTTGGGACTGCTGCATACAGCAGTGGTGTCACTTTTACTTATAATAATTTATTGTTATGCACCACCCATGGCAGCTTTCAACGGCCAGTCCTTTTCTGCTTTTTCAGTGGATGTGGGGCAAATCAGGTGAACACGAACTAAAGCATCCACCTCTTGATTTTCAGATGGAGAGGTTGTTTCTGTGACACATACCATTTTTTAATAATTAAAACCATGATTAACAACATTATATTTTAATCTAATATTATGCTGAAACGTGAAATTTTCAGGAATTTTATACAATTTTTAAGTACTCATATGAACATTTTACTCATACAACATTGATTAACAGAGGGTTAAAGCATCCCTTTAATTTTATAGCAGTTTTCAAATACTGTACAAGAAGCTATTTTGATAAAACAGACTTTTATCATATTGATTATTCAAGAGGAAAACTCTTTATAAATTTTTATTAAAACAGATCAATGATTTAAGAAACTTTGTTACTTTAACAGAGAAAGAACAAAATTTTAATTTTGTATCAGTATACTATTCGATACTACAGCTTTTAAAATTTATAGATAGACCCAATAAATTTTACTCAAATTTAATGACAAAAATTTCTTTTCCACGAATCTTTTGCACTTTCTGTATTTATTCAGGTTTTGTCACACATTTTCCTCTTTCTTAATAACCAGTCATTTTATTTTAGGACAAAATTACTTTCTTTTTCTTAAGAATAAAAAAATTTTTATATATTTTCCATATTTAAGTTACCAAAATGACTTTGGAAACAGTTTTAAAGCAAAGCTCTTACAACATACAATTACCATGATTACATTAATTAACAGGTATTTTATTTTAGCACTACAGGAAGAACTACTTTTTCCATTATTTTATGAAAACCTGAGATTTTCAATGGAATCAAGGTTATCTTCTCTTTACACCACTTTAATATGCAGATTGAGGTGGACTTTGACAGGTTTTTCTGTCATGAAGTTACTTTTTGTTATTAGCATCTATTCAGTTTCTGTTTAATAATGATTTTCTGGGATTAGCTATTTAAATATTTCTGTTTAAACAATGCTTAACTATTGATAATTACATAGACCACAGTTAGTTCATCTTAAGACAAACCTTATATTTACGGAAAACATTTCCTTACTTAATGTTACCTCCTACAATACCTTTTACAACTTGCCACATGCATTCAAGTTTCGTCTTACATACTTCCATTCTGTTTTATGAAAACCAGTCATCTTATTTTAAGACAAAACACACTTGATTAGACAAACTTATCAAATTTCAGTCAGCACTTCCACAAACTTTTTACTTTTTTCAATATCCATTTAAGTTTCACATTCCTCATCCTGTTCTTTGAAGAGAAATAAACTATTCATTCCAATTCAGGCAAAAACAATTTTTTTGAAGAGGTTTGTAGTAACTTCGTTAGTCAAAACTTACAATTTTCATCATTTTAAAGAATTAACACATTTAATACTAATTTATTTTATTATCATTCATACTTATTTATTAATATAAGTGCTGATTTGATTTTTTGGCCATTTGAAAAGAGCTCTTTTAAGAATTTTCATTTGTTAATTTAATACTATCATCTGGAGTTATCAAAATATACACTGATACTGAACCAACAGACAAACACAAAAAGAGTTTAAGATACACTAACCAAAACATAAAGCTCATTAACTTGACTCATAATTTTTACCTTTTTGGTATGGCTGTTTTAAAACTTTTTATTATTTTGCATTTCTGATTTTACTACTTTTAAGATTTTTTTTTTTTTTTTTGGAATCAGTGTTTTTTGTAATATGTAAGCTTGTTTTTGGAAACACTTTTATTAGTAATTAGCAACCAGTTGGGAATATTTGAGTAGTATAAATGCAGTTATGTTTCAATTTAGCAGTTTAGATAGACAGATATTTAAGATATATTTTGAATTATTACTTTTTAGGAATACACTTAGACAGACTTAAAATTTAGGACTAAGCTAAAGACTTACTCGTCAGAGGTGAATAATTGCAAGCTTGATATTTTGCAGGGTATCAAGAGGGACAGGATATTGGGGTTTGGTGCGCAGCAATGATAAGGATTTCAGATTGACAGAGTTTGGTGGAAAAAAGGGGGAGCAGAAGAGGGAGTGAGTGGGTGCAAAAGAGGGGTTGAGAGGGCTTGTGAAACTATCACATTGACTTGCACTATTGAGATTGAGGAGTGAATTAAAGGTTTGGGGAATTCAGGGAAGGCAGAGTTAAGTGGTTTCTGTATTAATACGAAATGAGAGACCAGAGAGGGAGAAGGGGATGTGAACGCGCACAATGCTTTCTGCTTTGGCCACTTTTCAGAGAGGGAGGGGGTTCAGGGGAGCTGTAGGGGAATGGGAGAAGGATGGAGTAGGTTTGGAGGGTGCTGATGGCGGGGGGGGGCATGACCAGAGGGGT
>PVKH010008301.1:0-19594 GCA_004027955.1 Chaetophractus vellerosus | reverse complement strand
CGGGCAGGGCAAAAGCCGCCACAGGCAGGACCAGCCACCCGCAAGCAGGCAAGGCTGCCGGGCGGTGAGCTGACTCGGCAGGTTGCCGCAACAGTTGGGGGGGGAAGACAAGCAGACACAGAAGAATGCAAAAATGAACACAGCAAGAACAAGCAGAAAGGGGGGGATATATAATAATAATAATAATAAAAGAGTGGATTGGACTCAAGGAATTACATTTGATAGGAAACTGATGTGATATCAGGACTAATTATGTCCCCCTAACAAGTAAATTGAGTTATGGTCTGGTCATCCAGAAATCTGTAGGTGGTAGAAACCCACTTAATAAAAAGGCAGAGAAAGAAACATTCAGTATTAAGTTATTATTTAAATGAAAATCCAAAGAACCTGACTGGGAAGAGCCAGAACACCTGGGTAGAAATCTTGGCTCTGTCACTGCTTAGCTGTATGACTTGGGTAAAATTCTTAATTCACCCAATACTAAATTTTCTCACCTACAAAATGGGGGTGGAAAAAGTACCCCATCACAGAGCTTTTATGAGAATTTACTGCATTAAAACAGGTAACATGTTTAGAATGGTGCCCGGTGTACACTGTGAGCAATGAGTGAAACACAGGCAGTGAATTTCTTCTATACCACGTTTCAATTCCTGAGTTAGTATTTTCTAGGTATCTTAAAATTTCAAAACTAGTGAAAACTGGCAAGTTTTTTCTAGGAAGCCAAAACTCTTAGCGCATCGCCTTCAGCTATGAGGTTTTCTTACTTTTCCTAGAAGAAAAAAACGCAAGGAAACAATTAATTCGCACTGTGCACAAAAAAAGTTAATGGGCAACAGCTCAATGAACAAGTTTTGCCCAAGATGTTTGGTAAGAATTTCATTCTGACAGTTTATAAGGGAAGGATGCAGCTATGGTGAGTATTTTATTTGACTGGAAAAAGAAAATCAAAATCGGTAAAGCCGATGGTAGTTGAAATTAAGAATTAATTTGGATGTAAATTCAGGTGGGACATTGCCACTCCCCTGATGTGTATTTTAGAATGGCAAGTTTCACCCATTCATGCCATCCATTAATTTGCTTAAAACTAATATTAAAAAATTATTAGCAAATTGTAGAATACATTTGTGTGGAGCATGGATCACAACAGACATCATTTCCCCAACAATTTTCTGATTTATAAAGCAGAGATTTTTCCATTTTTAGCATAATGGCATTTTAAATACATACTTACATAGACTTTGTTCATAAAATGTTCTATCATTTCAGAGATAATCAATTTAACTGCTTTGAGGGCAGAGAATGAAAAAAAATCTAAAATATCTATAAAAGCAAACATAATAACAACAAAAATAGAAACATAAGAAAATAGAAAAGTTAAAACAACTCTAAGGCCTTTTTAAAGATGTCAACTGAAAATGATGAACTTTAGCCTGCACTTTTTAAAATTTGCGGGGATTTATTTTTCTAATAATCAAATTCTAAAAATAGATCTGCTACATTTAGTATTTTTCCATTATTCTTGCCGTCTTTAAACACACCTTCACAAGCTGCTGAACATAATGCTTTTCTGACTTAATCAGAACCTCTCTCATGACCCAGGAACGTTCAGTAAATAATTATTAAGCTCCAGAGGTGGCTTTTGCATAAGTTGATTTGCTTGAATGCCTATTCACTGAGGGACATAGCTTTTTGTATTGTTTTCAAATCTAATCACAACATTTAAAGTAAATGTTAAAAGGGGAAGGGAGCTACCATCCATTCAATATTTCTCCATTTCAGTATTTCTTTGAAACTGCTGATTTCAAATTCATTCTACATTTCTATGCCAAGCCGATTATTCTGATGTTTGGACATTTCTGTTGTATTTTCCCCTCAAAGAGAGCAAAATCAATACACAGAAATGCACACAAGATGCTTATTAATGTATCTGTTACTATTCCACAGTCAGAAAAAAAGGAGAAACCAAAAATCAAATGTGCTTGCCATGGGACAATTTTGATAACTACTACTACTAAGCATACTACTCATTTCCCTGAAGAAAATTCTTTTTTATTCATAGAGAGAGCTTGGCTGCAGTCCACCTTGTAATCATAAACCGAGCTCTATTCTAACTCAGATTTTTCAAAGTCTTTTTTTTTTTTCATTATTAATTTAAGACCAACTTTCAACTTTAAATGAGAGGAAAAAAATAATGGGCTAGCATTTCAATCACTCCCCCCTCACATACACGCATTTTAGTTGTTATCCTTTTCATATCCACTTACCAGAGGTAGCAGCTGAAACCAAATAAAGCTACACTCAAAAGTAACAGCCCCAGTATTTTTAACTCCCAATAAAACCTTCCCTTTCTCTGCCCTCCCCCTTTAAAATAAAAATCCACTCCTGTTAAATGCTCCCAGAATTATTTCCAGAATAAAACTTCACTTACAGATAAAAGCTTTCAAAGGCGTATGGCATAAGCATCTGAATTCTAAGCGCCTCCATCTTTTTTCCTTTAAGGTGTTCTGCAAGCCCTTGGCGAAGAGTGAAAGTCAAAGTTAGTTCTGGCACTGGCTGTGTCACCAGGGGTGGCTCCTGATAAGGCCCTGGAAACTCCAATCCAAACACAGCTCTGTGCTAGAACAGTGCCTGGTGTCTGTCTGCAACAACAGACCTGTTTAATCCAGTACCTACTGTACCTGCAGGACACAAAAATGTTGCCTCACACTGCAAAGGGGGCTGTGCAAGGACCCAGGCATAGCAAGAAATCCCACCCAGCAGCCAGGCGAGCACCTTGGGATGCTTACTTAACCTGGCTGAGCTCAGGTGCCGGTTGAGGCTTGCAGGGACTGCGTGTTACTAGAGAACTTAGGTAATTTCACAAACTGGTGAATTTTTAACACTTAATAGATGCACAGAACGTAGGAGGGTTGTGGGATTGCTTGGGTCCTTCTCAGTTCGGGAGATCTCAGGCATCAATTCAGCACACACCTCTAGCTGTTTGCATCTGTGCAAAGGCATTTCTGGAACTGAGGCTTGATAACTGTACACGCCCTCCTGCTGACAGGCTATTGATGCAGCACAGGGCTCCTCACCCTCAGACCCCGAGAATATAAGGAGAGCTGTCCTGGTGGGACTAAGAGGCAAGCTGCTTCTAGTTCTGGGCACAATCTTTTAGGGCACACAGGTCTTCAGGTCATACACCGGTGTTTTCTTAGGCTGTGATCCAATCCAATTCTGAATGCATCAGCATACAAGAAAAAAATTACAAGACGTGTTCTAAAAAAAAAAAAACAAAAACAACCAAACACTTTAAAATTCCACCACGGCATCAATATTATCAAATTTTTCTGCAGCGTCTACAAACTCAGCTTACCAAAGATGTTCTGCAGAGTTATGTAAAATAGATATGGTTCTCCCCATACACAATTTAAAGTCAGAACAAAGACATCTGACTTTGACTAGCTGTGTTTCCCGGTCTAGTTATTTCACCTCTCTGTGCCTAAGAATTTATCGCAGGGGTAAATGGTTAGAAAACAATGCAATCTCTATATACCATAACCACCTCAAATTTCATAATGTAAAGAAATTATCTTGTTTTAACTTCCCTCAAATAATAGGAAATATTCAGCCAGAATCTCAGACAAACTATTTCTGGCTCTTTTTATTCTTTGTTTATCTGCTCATTCATTCTTTTGTTCAACAAATATTTATGGGACATCTACTATGTTCCAGGTACTGTGCAAAATCTGGGCCCTTTCTACTTACCAGGCACTGTGCTAGGTACTGGGAGTAAACAGATGACTAAGTTGCTATATGATTCCCCTTAATAACCAACCCCACCTCTCTTTTCCTGGCCCTAGCATGGTCTAGCATAAAATTAGGAACAGAGGTCCTGGAGTCAACTTATCCAAGTTCAAATCCCATGGCTTACGAATTCTGTGGCCTTGTGAAAATCAGCTAACCTCTCTGTGCCCCAGTTTCCTCACCTGAGAAAGGACATAATAAGTAACAATCCCATATTTATTGTTAGAACTAAATGAGATAATACCTGTAATGTCTGCAGCATAGTCTCTGAAAACATAGTAAACTCTCGATTACAAAAGTGCTCTTTTAATTGTAAATGTGGTTAGTACCGCCTATCATAGAGCAACACTAGCTGACCTAGAAAACCAAGGGAAATGGGAAAGAGGGAAGAAAACATGGAGAAAGTGGAGGATTGATTAAAAAAAAGAGAGAGAGAGAGACTAGGGCATTACCATATCAGGATCATTAAGGGTTATTTTTTAAAAGGTCAAACTGGACTCTAGTCCACCGCAGGCAATATTTTGAGCTGCCTTAAGTTACAAGGCAGCAGGGTAAGCTTTAGAACACCTAAAACCCTGATTTATTACATGCTTACCCACAGGGAAAATCTGTGCCCTCCATGGGCTCTCAACTGTTGACCATGAAACCAATGGTATCAATTTCAGCCATTCCATTAGGGGACACAATGTGGTGCCAAAATTTTCCCTGGCTTCTTCAGCCAATGACATCACTTGACTTTTTATCCTGGACAATTCACCACCCCAAAAGACATTTCCATGGACTATTTATATAAATGTGTAAATAAAATTACTTTTAAGGAACATGTGTTCAACATATTTATGGTAGTTTAGAAAGATCTGTATTACAGTAGTGTTCTCAATGAAATATCTACCAGCAAATTGGACTAAAGCTTGACTAAAATGTGTACATTACCTGCCACCTACAAAATTCATAAAAGTTTTACATATACTTCCCCAAAACTAAAATCCTGTCCCTTGAGTTGTCACCCAATTATTCAACAAATGTCTTCTGAGTGGCAGGAAACACATCTATTTGGTTTACCATTGTCTTCCTAGAACCTAGTAGAATAAGGTGGTTGATGTCCAACAAATACTTTCTAAATGAATTAATCTATAATGTGTAAGCAACCCTCTTAAGCATATCTGTATTATCCAGACACATACCCTTAGTGGGTATACAAATGTCTATGTACATGTAGACACACACATGCCCATATACACAAACCCTAAATTTAAACACAAACTAAGAATTGGTAATGGAGAGGAAAAAAAGGAAAATATAATATTAAAACAATGAAACAAAGAATATGCAGAATAAAGATATCACTGTTACTCCAATGCATTTCAAAGCCTTGCTCCAAGTTGCACCTTATCAGAGTCATCACAATCCTCACTGATCCCTTTTCAAGATGAACCTGAGCTGAAATCAAATTTAAAAACTATCAACCATCCAAGCAGCCAGCTTTTTCTTTGGAAGCTAAATTGGGTTTTGGAATCTTTTTGGAAGGGAAAACTCAATCACTATTTTGAATGGGTTAGAGAGGAGATAAGAAGTTTTATTTGTTATCCAGACCATAACTCAGCTGAACAAAAGTAAAACCACTGTTTTATCATGGCTCAGAATTCTTCTCATTTGATTTAGGAATCAAATGTTCTATTGCTCCCAAACCATGTCATTTTCTTCTATCTTTTCTTTCTGTAGTCACTGCTCTTTTCATTAAACACACAATAGTTAACATTTGAGGGCTTATATATGCCAGGCACCATACTGACCCATGGACTATCCCCTATATTCAATTCAGGAAGCATCTACCTCGACTTCAAATGTTTCATTATGACGCCAGTCAATGGTTTCCAAAACCTGTATTCCTATCAGAAGCACCTGGAAAGCCTGGGAAGCCTTCTCTCCACCTCACCTAGCGTGCTTAAAATAAATTCAGGAACTTTGACAGGTATAAATGTCAAGCCCCTTTCCTCAAACTATAAATGAGACTCTCCAGGAGTATGGTTTGGAATTTTATATTTTTTTCAAGATCCTCATAAGATTCTAATGTGAGGTCAAGTTGGGAACAATTCATGTGCAATAAAAATTATGATAATATATAAAAATACTATAATATATATAATTACAATAAATTCTATGTATATTATCTCTTTAAAAGTGGTAGGAAAATATCCAAGAATGTAAGCACCCTTTATTTGTCAAGTAAAAAAGTCTTTCCTCCTATAGTTTAATTCTTTTATAAAGTGTGTACTTGGAATTGCTTTGGACATGCTTTGAATTTCCTGTGAAGGCTTTATTATGAGGTAATTTAAGAGAACCATGGAAGGGGTTATGAAACTCAAAAAGTACTAACTAGAGTAACAAACACAGCTCTTCTTCTCCCCACATGCCGTTAAGCTCACATTCTGGGACAAGTCCAAAGCCACCAAAAGGCCCTACAGTTTCAAATTTGCCTGACATGAGAAATACTGTTCTCAGCACTATGGGGGAGACAAAGATGAAGATGTAAGAGGTTCCGCTTCTCAGGAACTCATGTCAGAGAAACTCCAGACTTACATACACACGCCTGTAAAAAAGAGTGGGCAATGTGACTATTCTCACTGTCCTGGTTTTGAGATAATCAGGGTAGGCTAAACATTCGCTATATTAGAAACCATGCATGTGTCCCCAGACCTAGTTTTTTCCCTAGGTCTGGTTTTCAGAATGCTGGTGATAAACTAAGCCTGATTATATGACCATCCTGTATGGGAGAATACTGTAACTCTAGGTATCTTTGGTCATCCTTAAGAGATATAGCAGGGGGACGGATGTGGCTCAAATGATTGGGTATTCGTCTCCCACATGGAGGGACCTGGGTTCGGTCCCCGGGACCTCCCGGTAAAAATTAAAAAAAGAAAAATATAGAAGGCGCGTGAGTCCCATGCATGGGTGCGCCGCCAGGCCCCAAGAGCCATGCAGCAAGATGATGACATAACAGGAGACTGACACAAAGGAGAGCCAAGACGAGACGCACTGAAAAACTAGGAACTAAGGTGGCGCAGGTGGTAGGACACCTCTCTCCCACATCAGAGGTTCCGAGGGTCGAATCCCAGTGAAGACAGGAGGAGAAGGATGAGAAGAGAGGGCAGGAAATGGACACAGAGAGTTGCCCAGCGAATGGGCACAGAAACAGCAAAAATGGGGGGAGGGGTAAGAGTGGATCAAAGTAAATAAATAAATAAATACATCCTTAAAAAATGTATAGGGGAAGAAGATTCGGACTATAGTTAGTAGTAATACTTTGACGATGCTCTTTCATAATTTGTTAAAAAATGTTTCAAAACAATGCAAAGTATTTGTGTGTGGGGGGTGATGTGTGGGAGCCCTGTATGATGCTATGCATGTTTATTTTGTAAGTTCATAATGTTTACTGAACACATACAGTTTACGTATGTTCATATATGAATGAAACACTTCAATAAATTGTTAAAAAAAAAAAAGTGGGCAGGGAGGACCAAATGCCTCGAGCCCTCTCCCCCTCCTCCATCTATCCTTCCCATGATTGCTCCTCCTCCTCTTTCAGATGACGTCTTATAGGACTTAACATTTCCTGCTCAGAGGGGTCTTCCCTGACCATCCAACCTAAAGCAAAACACCCACTTCTGTTTTTCTCTATCTCAGAAAGGTCTCTGTTTCCTTCCTTTATGGCACTTAATCTAATTTGTAATCATTATGTTTGTCTGCTTAATTTGTCTTTTGTCTTTGGAGGGCAGGGTCCTTTGTATTTGTTTTATTCTCAGTAACTGGCATATATAAGTACTCAATAAATATTTCTTGGATGGATGGATAGAAAAATGGGTGGGTAAGTGACAAAATGAAAGAAAGATCAGGTAAGGAAGGACCTATGAAGTAGAAGTTGAGGATGGCATTTGATTAATTAGAAAGGAAGTAAACAGCACAAATGGGACACAGCTCTTTACTTGGAAGCTTTCAGTTACTGTACACACTCATTTCCAGGGCATAAAGTATTGGGGCAGAGGAGGTTAAAGGGGGAAAAGTTACAGGGAATTGGTCCAGCAGTTCTAATTCAAAACCCTCACAGCATGACTGAGGAAATCTTTAATGACTACCTATCGACAGAAATAACTGTTCAGTACCACTCAATCACGTTTTATCTCTCTCATCCTGTTTCTATTTTTTTCTACTACCAAGAACAGATCTCCCTGTAACAATTATAGAACAGCATCCTCTAAAAGACTGCTCATTGTGCCTGATACACAAAGAAACCCTTCAAGGTTGAAAAGGAAAGTAAAGAAAAGACTAAGATGACCCCTGGTAAACTTGTTTTAGAGCTTTGCCAACATTATTAAGAACTGTATAGATGCCTATACAAACATCCAGAGAGAAAAATTAATGTTTTATTTAAACTGTTTAGAAAAATCTATCCTGAAAATAAAAATATAATCTACAAAGAGACATCTCAAATTCTCTCTGAAGTGAATTTTTAAGCAATTAATGAAGGGAGAAATATATATAATATGTTGGCTTGGCTCTTTTGTTTAATATAATAATCAGTACAATAGATTAATTCCCTACCTAGAGCTCTCTGATATTCTCTCTCTCCTAGGGTTCACTTCAAAAGAAATACCTGTTTCTGCATTCAAAGCAATCCTGATGCTGTTTCTTTGTTATCTATAAATGGTAACTCAGCATTTGTAATAAACAGATCACAATCTGCAATATAAGCCAAGTAGGTGAGACAACACAAAACTGGGGAGGGAAACACTGATGAGATTACACCACTTTGATAATCTCAAATGAAAAATTTAGTAAAAGTGTTGTTTAATTTCCTTATCTGGGTAAATAAACAGGAAAAGATAAGGCTGTCCCCAGTGTGTAGAGGTGGGAAGCGGGAGTGGGCCAAAGTTACAATATTGTACAATAAATAATTTTCCACTTCAGAACTTTAAGATCATGGGGGATTTTTTTTAGTGGTTAACTCCTAATTCACTTACAAAGAAACATCTGGACTTCTCTTTTACTGTAGTAAATATGTTAAGTAATGAAAAATTGAAAAGCAAGAATCCAGAATGCAGTAGAATGTACCATCATTACCATAATCATCATCATCATCATCTTCTAAAACATCAGTTCTTTCTTCTTCCAAGCAGGAGCCAAGATATTAAAATATTTTAAAGCAACTTAATATTCAGCTATTAGAAGTGGCCTCCACAGCCCACCTTAGCTACGGTCCTGGTTGCTAAGGAAGATGACTCCACTCTACCATTACGTCCAACTGATAAAGGTATGAGTGGCTCACAGACCCACCTTCATCCTTTATAGCACAAGATGGAATTGATTAAGGGATAATTTTTTTGGTCTACTCATTTAAATTAAATATTTGTTCCCTGAAAACTGAGCTGAAGGTGGAGACAGACTGTATCTTGTGGACAATTATGCTACTGTGGAAAGCAGTCATTGTACTGAAGTGTGAAAACTCCAATCTGTACAAGATGTGGTAACAATCCAGGAAAGTGGTTTCACCCTGTGGGCCTCAAATCTCTGAAGCATCCATCAATTTATAAACAGTTGAATAATTTATATGTGTCTCCTACAGATAATACACTTAGGATGATTTTTCCTACGAGAGACAACATAGTATGGTAGTTAAATGGAGACACACATCATACACATACACACACACACACACACACACACACACACCCTACGCTGTTTATATTCTGGTTTCACTTTGGGCAAGTCACTTAACTTCTCTGAGTCCCAATATCTCCCTCTGTCAAATGGGGGCATTAATATTGCTTACGTCATAGACTGATATAAGGATTCAGTGAGGAAAGGTTTGGCAAGAACTTAGCCCAGTGCCTGGAACAGAGTTAGCACTCAATCAACGTTACGTGAGGAACAAAGGAACCAATTTCAGAATACTATATTTAATGAAAAGTCATCCCTTAGAACCTCAAAGACTTTCAAGTTCTATGACAAAAGTTATTCTCTGGAGATGGCAATTAAGCTATTTTTAAAAAGTGATATTTCAAGAGGTTGTACAGATTCAAAATATATGAAAGTTTAGGAAAGGTCTAGATAAATTTGTGAATTGGATATTCATAATGAATAACTAAAAACTAAGATGTTGAGTGGTTATCTAAAATGTTTGATAGTGGACAACTAACTATGCTTTTTCAATGATTAGCTTAGCTAGAGACAAAATTTTAATCCATGCTTTTAATTTCTATTTTTATCATACAAACATACCCATAAGCCAAGCAGAAAACCATGTATTTAAATAAATAAATAAAACTATAACAAATCAAATCTCTTTGTGCTTAATAGATCACCTTATGTTAAATTTATATTAACAGTCAAATTTCACAAAATACTGAAGCATCTCAAACACTTGCTCTTATACTAATGACATCCTGTTTCAGTTATGCTGAGCAAACAGGACTTAAAATGAGAAAAAAAATATTTGCACAAAAATCCTTCCTGTCTGTTGATTAAATCCAATCAATCATAATAAACTCAATACACATTAGCGTTCTGTGTCTAATTTACACTCTAGGGAGTCTTGCCTTTAATCAAAGTGTATATTTATGTTGATAGTAAAATGTTAAAATAACCAATATTTTAAATTAAATTAATAGCCTGTATAAAGTCAAGGAATACTGTCATGAAGTGACAAAGAAAAAGTTTTATCTTTGCTTTAAAAATTAAGTCACGTACCTTAAAAAAAAATAGCACCTAACAAAACTACTTAATTCTCCCTTTAACATTTATTAAGCATTAATTACTTCCCACATATGACAGGCAAGGCTGCTTAAAAAAATCATACATTCATTCAACAAATATTTATTGAGCACCAACTATGTTCTAGGCACTGATCAATATGCCTGAGATACATCAGGGATACATTATAGACCTTAGTTTTTTGAGAGAGAAATGCTTTGAGATAGCTGAATTCTCAAATCACTTATTAATCTAAACATATAATTTGGAAATTGTGTGGATTTACAGTCTTTAAGTACCATCCACAATGATATCTTCATTAGCACCAATATTTGGTTTCTAATACTGGACCAAGGATCAGTACTTTTTATTTCCTAATGTTTCACACAATATGCCAGGCAGGAAATCTGGAGAGAAAAAAAAAAGAGATAATGTCCCTGCCCTCCGCGCCCCCCCCCCCCTTTTTTGAGTTACTGGGGGCTGGGGATTGAACCCGGGACCTTGTATGTGGGAAGCTGGTGCTCAACCACTGAGCCACACCTGCTTCCCTGAGTCAGTTTTCTCATTTGTTTTGCTTGTTGTTTATTTTGTTGTTGTTTTTTCAGGAGGCACCAGGAACTGAACCCAGGACCTCCCATGTAGGAGGTGGGTGCTCAACCACTTGAGCCATATCCGCTGCCCCCTGTCCCATTTTTAAAAAGACCGGGTAGGAAAAAGAGAACACAGAGAATTCTTCATCATATCCTCAAACTGACGACTGTACCTCCTATTTGCATATTATACCTTGTGTTTACTTAATCTCTTTTTATATAAATAAAGAAACTGAGGGCCAAGGAGTAAGGTGAGTAACTTGCCCAAAGTCAAAAAGTCGATGAGCTGCAGATCTAGGGTGTGAAACTCTAAAGCCCACACTCTTCTCACTATGACCATCTGTTCCAAGTTTATGTGAGCTACCCAAAGATCACAAAAGCAAACTAATTCTAAAATTAGAACCTTGCCCTGGAGTTACCTCTTTAGTTGTCTGTACCCCATACTCCACCATAGGTTGTAAATTCCATGAAGGCATGAACCATGACTGTTTAGGTCACCACTTTACTCTTTAGCCACGCATAATTCCAGGCCCATAGAAGGAGCTCAGTTTTGGTCAATGGGATAAATTAAATTGACCTTGGTGCTTCTTCTGTTCTGGCCACTTCTGACCCTGTACTGCCTCTAAAAAAAAAAAAAAAAAAAAAAAAACTAGAAAATGAAGCAGGCTTCCCTGAAGATTTATACCAAGCAGAAGTTAAATTAATGGCATACACTAGAAAGCAACATAAAGAAGAAACACACAATGTTTGTCCTCAAATATCTTAATCTGATTGGAAAAGAGAATTTGAGAATGTGAAATTTCAGGGGAAAAAAAACTTAACCCAATATGGCATGATTTATGCTTGTTGCTGGGGAAAACAGTAAATGATAGAAAAGAATTATTCAGAAAGGCTTTCTAAGGGAAACGCAAAATTTAGGGGAGAATGATGGACTTTGTTTGGCAAAGATGGTAAACCATAAGCAAAGTTTCCCAAATATGGGATACAAGATGATCTCAAATCGAGACACATAGATGCCACATTAAATAATGATGGAATCACAGTGAAAAGGGCCCTTTTAAATTTCTTTCATCCCAGGGAAAAGTCTCTATTTGGTGCTAACATGTCTTCAACCTCTCAACACTTGCCCTTTATAACAAAATGCTCAGGGCTCAGGCTCAGGCCCTGCCAGACAATGTACCTAGCAAGAATCTAACAACTTTCTTTCGATTTCATTATATTTATTTTATGGTTATTCATTTGTGGTTTCCCTTTATCATAAAATCTCCTTTTGAATACATTTATTTAAATAATTTTTCAAGCCCTCATGCAGTATACAAAGCAAAAGTGAAGTCAGCATGAGAATGGCTAAAATTTGGGAGACAATGAGTAAAAGAAATGAGGAACATACCTGAATCCTTTAATGGAAATGAGATTAAACTCAGTCCAGAAATAGTGACATTCTATTGTAGTGAGAAGCTGTGTAACAGCTACAAAGAATTTCAGTATGATAAAGAAAACCATGTAGGGTTTTGAAGTCATAGTAAGTGGATCTAGTTATAATCACTCCCTAACTGTGGAAAATGAGCATGACTCTCAGATATGATTCCATACAGGAAAAGTGGGGACCTGGCCAAGTAGGACTGAGAATATCACAATGGAAGTGACACACCACGTTTGTTGATAGTGACTGTAAACAAGACCTCTGTCCAGAAAAAAGGCAAAGCTGTTAGAACAAAATGTCATGCAAGCTTGATGTTGATGTTTCAATACATAAAGACCTCCTATCTTGCTATGAAGGTCACTTCTGCCACTGTTATTGACTACTCAAATATATCCTGGGGCACAAATTTAACTTCTAGGCCAGTTTTGGTTTTGGTTTTCTAATTTTACAACAAAGTACCAAAAGAGATTCTTAGCACAGATTTTTCTTTTCCCTAGATGTAAAATACTTTCATACACTAGATGGAGCTATTCTTTGGGAATCATACACAGGTTTTGAGTTGTAATTGAAAAAAAAAATACACAAAGTTATGGAAGGGACTTATACTACCTAAATAAATTTAAAATTTAAAATTAATTTTAAAGATCAAAAGGTCCCACTATTTTACCATTTTTCCTATTTTCTATAATTTTTATGCCCCAATTTTTAAATATTAACTTCTAATATGCATTTCCTATTAAATCTGGCCTTTGGAATATCAGTGTATCAAAAATGCCATGAAAATGTGTGTTTACAACACATATTTTATAATTCAATGGTCTTTTCAACTTTGATTTATTAACATGCATTTATTATAACTTTTTAAGCTGACAATTTTTAAAATGCATGTTTTTTTGATGTTTTGTTTTTCTCTTTGGGGGAAATAGAAGCAATTTATAAATGCAATGAGCATAAATCATCTTATCAAACCCATAAAGTAAGGACTACCTCTAGGCTAGGATGGGGGTTAGGGCAAAGAGATTCTCAGTCCATGAGAACATATAAATAGGCTCCAGCACAGAATGAAATTGCTAACTCACTTGCAATAGGAGAGGGCTGATCTCCAGGACCAGGGAAGAGCTAATGCCAAAAGACAAAGAAAATACTGCTGTACACAGTCACCAACCCAGGACAAGGATGGGGCATCAAGGAGAAAGAGGAACATTACAGTATGTTCTTACAAAATATATTTTCTGATGCTTGTCTCAGGTCAGTCTTGGTAATTCAATGCCTTCTCATTGAATGTTAATACTTTAAAGCAATGGTTTTCAAAGGGGGGCTTTGCTCTCAGGGGACAATGTTTGGAAACATTTTTGGTTATTACAACTGGGTGGGTGCTACTACTGGCATCCAGTGGGTAGAGGCCAGGTATGCTGCTAAATATCCTACAATTCACAGGACAGGCCCTCAGAACAAAGAATTATTGGGGCCAAAATGTCAATGCTGTTTAGGTTGAAAAGCCCTATTTTAGAGTAAGCACCTCTCCCATACCGAAAACAAAGTAGTTCCAACTCACTGTAAGCACTAAATTACTGGCCAAAAATTTCAATGTTTTTATAAGACAGCTTTTATGTCTATGGGACACTGTACTTGAATCCTTTACATATATCACAGTATTTGGATCAATGTGTAAAATTATTTTGAGTGATTAAAGTGATACACAAGGGATTAAAGATGAAGGAGGAATGGATTGATAAACTGAGGTTTATTCACCCAATGGACCACTACACAACAGTGAAAATAAATGAACTACAACTATAGGCCTCTAACATGAGTAAAATCAAAACTTATGTTGGATGAAAAAAAGGTGAGTCACAGAGAATATTGCCCTAGATTCCATTTATTTAAAGTTCAAAGTAGGGAAGCGGATATGGCTCAAGTGATTGGGCTCCTGTCTACCATATATAGGAGGCCCAGGGTTCGATTCCCAGGGCCTCCTGGTGAAAGTAAGCTGGCCCGCGTGAAGAGCTGGCCTATGCAGAGAGCTGGCACAGCAAGATGACACAACAAAAAGAGACACAGAGCAGAGACAACAAGAGACGCAGTAGACCAGGGAGCTGAGGTGGCACAAGAGATTGAGTGCCTCTCTTCCACTCTGGAAGGTCCCAGGATTGGTTCCTGGTGCTGCCTAAAGAGAAGACAAGCGGACCACAGAAGAACAGATGGCGAATGGACACAGAGAGTAGACAACAGGGGGTAGGGAGTGGGGATGGGGCGGGGGGATGGAGAGAGAAATCATTAAATAAATAAATCTTTAAAGTTCAAAGTATATTTTAGGGATGTATTCATAGATAGAAAAACTATAATGAAAACCAAGGAAGTGATTAGCACAAAATTTAGGATCGTCATTAACTCAGTAGGAAATAAAGAGGAGGCTGTAATACAAGATGAGGCTTCCAGGGTGATCTATATCTTAAGATGGATTTTGGTTGCATGTTACTCATTTTACTATCCTTTAAACTAAACTGATAGGTCGTAAACGCTTTCTGTATGTATGATATATTTTATAATAAAATTTTTTTAAACTTTTAAAAATAAAGAGTATAAGGGAAATATTTTAGTTTGCTAAAAGCTGCTGAAAGCAATATACCAAAAATGAGTTGGCTTTTACAATGGGGATTTATTAGGTTGCAAGCTTACAGTTCTGAGGCTGTGAAAGTATCCACATCAAGGTATCATCAGGTGATGCTTTCTCCCTGAAGACCTGCACAGGGAGGCATCTGCTGGTCTCTCCCTTCTCTTCCGGGTTTCCTTGCTTTGGCTTCTTGTGTCGTCTCTCCCGGGTTCCCTTGATTTCAGCTCCTTGCTCCCATGGCTCTCTCTGTGCTCCTGTGGCTTATTCTCTGCCTCTCTCTCTGTATTCATCTCGTTTATAAAGGACTCCAGTAAGAGGATTAAGACCCACCCTGGGTCAAGCCCTACTGAAGTAACCTAATCAAAAGAAGTCCCCACCTACAATAGGTTCACACCCACAGGAATGGATTAGTCCCAAGGACATGATTTTTCTGGGGTCCATAAAAGCTTCAAATTACCACAGGAAGTAAAGAAATAGAGGTAGCAAGTACAGGTCATTCTTTCAAGACATGAGGAAGGACACTAGTGAATTTTGACCTAACTGGCTGAGGTACCACCAGAGTCAGAGGTATCTCTTCCTCTTCCTTCCCCTAACCCGCTGCTGTCCAGGCACTTACCACATCTTATCTATCAACCACCAAACTGCATCTCCTCTGTCCTCAACAGTTATTCTGATATTCAACTCTGACCTGGACTGCTAAATTGTTCTCTCCATTTCCCCAATATATCCTACACCTATTATTATTTTTTTTGTAGGGAGGTGGTTTTTATTCTTTTGGCAGATCCTCTCAGTCATTACAGATATTGTTGCACTGTTAATAATAAAAAAGTATATATTTCTCTGTAAAGCATTAAAAAAAAATTCCATGGGTGATATGGCTGAAGCCTCAGCTCAGGTATCTCCAAATACATTGTTATCCATGCCTTGATCTTTCATGTGTGTTATTTCTTGGTCATTTTCCAGATCGATGCCATTCTCTGTTTGCTAGCTTATGTGGTACGTTTTTCGTAGGGTCGGATTTCTTCATAGCCACTCCCTGGGATCCACACGTTCCTCTGGCTCTCTAGACACAGTTGGACATCGTTCACCTCCAGGGTGATGCCAAGCAAGTGGGAAGTCTGCCGCCAACACACTCGATAAAATCACCAGCAATCTGCAGCAGCTTCTCCTCCACCCCTTTACCCAAGTGCTCACTAGGATCCAGTTTTCTTACTAAGTCCTGCAGTTTCTTCTTGGTCAATACCTGATTGCTCTAAGGGCTGAGATGACCTCCTGTCGCAGGAGTGCCTGGATATCTTTGCTACTGTCGGGCTGTTGGCCAAGGAGCCTTGTGGAGGAGTGCTGGCTGGTTCTGGTTCTATGGATGAGAAACTAGAAAGGTTGAGTGGGGCTGAGAGGCCAAACTGGTGGGTAATCTGCTGAGCTTTGGACTTCAGCTCAGAGAGTATATCAGGATCCTGTTTCCTTTTAGAGGTGTGAGGACCAGGGTCAATCAAGGCAGCAGCGTCTATCTTCCCACGACATGCAGAGAATGCCCCAGTGACGGGTTCCTCTCAGCAGCCAAGTCAAAATGTGCAGCTCTCCCCGAGTATTTCTGCCTCCAACCCAGATACGTGCTTCCTGCCTCCTGCACTTACTTCTAAACAATCTTCCAAAAGCATGGTTTTGCTGTTTTCATGCAACTACTTTAATAAAATTAATGATTCATCAATATACAATGATTGAATGATAAATCTCTTAATTAGAGTGGCAATCAAGGCCAAACTTACCTGTCTATGAGTATCTATTACAACAATTCCAACCATTATAAACTCCTTGCTCATTCCCTAACCTTAGTTGTACACTTTGCTTGGGTTGTTTCTCTTGTCTGGAGTACCCTATATGCGCTCACCATCCCTCCCTATCAAAAATCCTACATGTTTTTCACTAAAATAAAAGAGAGATGCATTACCAAATGTTAGTGAGGTACAGAGGAACTCAAACACTCAACATTACTACTAGGAGAGTAAACCTGTACAAAAACTTTGGAAAACTGTAATATCTACCAACTGAATACATGTATACCTTACAACTCAGTAATTTCACTCCGTGATATATAACCAAACAGTAATATATGTGTTTGCTCACCAAAAAGCACATAAGAAATGCTGTTCATAACAGTGCAAAAGTGTAGGCACACCAAATGCCCATCAATAGTAGAATGGATCAAGAAATTGAGATGTATTCACACAACAGAATACCCTATGCAGATGTACTACTGCCACACATGACAATAGGGATGAATCTTACCTATGTCATGTTGAGCAAAAGAATCCAGATGTGAGAAAACACACTATACAATTCCTTTTGTATAAAGTTAAAAATACACACACACACATTATTAGTCTATGGTGTTAGAAGTCAGGACAGTGATTTTTCTTGGGGGAGAGGTCGACTAGCAGGCACACAAGGGTGCTAGCAACACCCCTATAGGACTGGGTGCTGGTTACATTACGGTATTGACTCGGTAAAAATTTTTCAGGCAGTATACATAAAATTTGTATACCTTTCTGTAGGAATGTCATATGGTGATTGAAAGTTTACTAAAACTATTATTTTAAAAGCCTATCTGTTCTTCAAGACTATTGCTTGACAAATCTCCCTCATTTTCTCGATAAAAATCTTCAATGATCCCAAACAGATGCCTCTTCCTCCTCAAAATTCCCATAATAAACTAACAACCTTAAAACTACTTTATATTATAGTTTCATGTATGTTTCTCTAAGTAGATTGTTGTATCACTGAGCACATGGGTAAATATTTCCTTTTTGATTTCCCATAAAGCACAGCATTATGTGGCTAATCAATAAATATTTACAGGATTTAAATGACATGTATTGCCCTTTTCAAAGCAAGTCCACACTTTTCTGTGAGTGTGCTGGGCAGATGCAGTCATCCTTTTTTGTTCTTACTCTCTTAACAGTAAAATTCACCCTTTTTGGTGTACAGTTCTATAAATCTTGAAACGTACAGAGTCACGTAACCATCACCACATTCATTCTACAGAGTAGTTCCATCACCACTAAATACTACCTTATGCTGTCCCTTTTGGTTAAAACCTCCCCATTCCCAATCTCTGCAATCTACGCATCAGTTTTCTGTCCCTATAGTTTTGCCTTTTCCAGAATGTGATATAAATTGATTTATAAAGTATATATCCTTTTGAATCTGGTTTCTTTCCCTTTGCAAGTGAATGTGATCTTCATTTATATTACTGCAGGCAGGTATCAGGAGTTGGTTCCTCTTTATTGCTAACTAGTATTCAATTGTACGGATGAACCACATGCCACCAGGAAGGCCATCTGGGCTAGTCCCAGTTTTGGGCGATTGTGAATAAAGTTGCTATTCCCTTTCTATCAACAAAAGAACAAAAAAGGATATTGGCAAGTGACTCACCTAAGGCCACACAGTGACCAGTGGTAAATAGAAAAGGTATATACTTTTTTAAAAAAGACTATGGGAAAAGCATAAGGTGGCTATTTTCTCCCTATGTCAATGAAATCCAGCTCACACTGTATCTTCTGCAAAGAGACCTTGCGATACCTTTTTTATATTTAAAAATATAATTAAATGGGCCAGAGTTCAAAAGTATCCAACTAAAGCACTTTTCTAAAGGTTCCTTCTTGCCAATGTGACCCTGTGGCCGTACTATATAAATAACTTGTATGCCTTGGTCTGTGTAAGACTATTCATCATTGCTGGGTAAATAAGTGATGATGCCCCGCCGACCCTTGCCTTTCATCTGACCTAATGTACTCACCTGCCAGGCCCAGAGAGACTCACAAAGGATGGCCCGGCTCTCTGGGGCTTGGAGAACAAGCGTGGAAAAAGGCTACTGCAAGGATTATGCAGAGGAGTGGCGACAGTTGCATTTTTTTTCTGTTGATTTAAACACAAAAAGCATATGTCCAAATCCTCAGGGGCAGAGTGCCCATATCACACAATTTCCATTAGCTGGCATTTTGGGTGTCCATCTGTGGAGCCTGAGCCACCGCTTAGGCACGGACGAGGCCGTGGGGAAAGGACATGGCGAGGAAAAATATTCTAGGGAGGTAACTATGCCCGCACCTGCCACTGTGGCTAAAGAAGCAGGTGGGGTACATTTGTTACCATAGATGAACACATACTGGAGCACTGCCACTAAGCGCGGATTATAGTTGTAACAAATGTACCACACTAATGAAGGATGTTGTTAATGTGGGAAAGTTGGGGGGGGGGCATATGGGAAACCCTTAGATTTATATGTAACATTTATGTAATCTAAGGTAGTTAAAAAATTAAAATTAAAAAAGTATTTTTAAAAAAGCAGGTGGGTTCTCAGTCTGCAAAGCTTAGGAGCTATATGAAAACTCCTTTTGCTTTGAGAGTCTTAATATTTCCCAGATCACTAAGCAA
>PVKH010008300.1:0-19371 GCA_004027955.1 Chaetophractus vellerosus | reverse complement strand
CCCTGCCCACGGCGGCTCTGCCCGCCCATGGCGGCTTGTCCTTCTCAAGGCAGCCTGCCTGCTAGGAGAGGTCCCCAGGAACCAAACCCAGGGCTTCCCATGTGGTATACTGGCGCTCTATCTGCTGGGCTATATGGCCAGCCCCTGCTCCTCTATTAAGTTACAGAAGATGGGCAGAGCTCTCACCCATCCCTAATCCTATTATGGCATATTTCTCCATGGTAGAAAATTTCCCTTGTGTCAAGCAGAGGATAAGTTTAAAGTATTGATATTCGTCTTAAAAAAGAAAATGACCTAAACACTAGGTAACAAATCCATTTTCAACTCATATGGTTCCCAATTCTTTGGTTTCAACAAACTTGAAGATGTGCTGTATGATAACTTTGTGAATTTAAAGAATTGATTGTCATGGCTATAATAAAGCTCTTTCCCTTCTAATCTGCTTAAGTGGACAAGGGTTTTTAGTACTTTCATTAAAAAAATTAAAAATAGAAAGAAAATTGATGTGAAACCCGGCTCATATTAGCAATAAGTAATATTCATTCACAGGCCTATGAACTATTTAAAAAAGTAAAAAACAAAAACCAAAAATATGCAGTCTTATTAAAAGTTATATTTCCAATATGTTTTTCAGTTCAGGTCTTACAAACTTAGGAAATAAAACAAAATTTTAAATTTCAGTTCAGATAAATATTTTTATTGTAGAGCAATATGAGAGGATGAGCAATAAAAGACTTTCAGAAAAAAATATATTATATTTTGGGTAAAATTCTGCAGGGAGTTGAGTAGAGTTGAATTTAAGGAATAAAGTAAACCATGTATAATTTCTAACTCTTAAATACTGTGTTTTATAAATGGGTGGTGGTATGTATTAAATTACTTTGGTATTTAGATTCCTTTGGTACTCTTAAAAGAATGATGTAACAATTTTATTTACAGATGACAATATTTACCACATACTAGAAATTACATCCTTTGCAACCATTTAAACATGTGATGAAAAACTTTAGATGTCAAATAAAAAAGTATATATGGGGAATTTTAGAAATTCTTTTAGGAGAAGGGGAGAAAAAAAAATAAAGGCCATGGTTTCAAAATATTTTAAGAACCTAGCTTTCCTCAAGAAGGTTCTTCTTTTTTTTTTTTTAAATGTAGATGACAAAATTAGGATCATGCTTATAGAGAGTATGTTAGTAATGAAGAGTAGTTATTTTAAGTTTTAGATGGCTGCCAAACAGGTTATGCATTGATGTTCTGTTATCAGAGATGAGTAACTTAGCACTCAGATGACTTCACTGAAAAGGTGGAATATCTGTAGGCAACACCAGTGTTTTCCTGAGAGGAAATCTTTGGATCAATTCAGGTGTTTGAATAAGCAAGTATTTTGTTGAGACTCCACAGAGCAAGACAGATATGATTTTGGCAAGGAAAAATTTTATGGCAGATTTTCTTAGTTACTTGCTGTAGCCATACTCAGTTATGCTCTAACTGCAAGAGTAGAATGTATCACTATGAACAATGAGTTAACTGTGAAATGTACTCCCAGATAATTGAATTAGTTAATGTATATAATTATATGCAAATTACTCATTATAATTATGGGTAATTAAATGTTGGATAATGCTTGCAAAATGCAATGATTTTAGTTTCGATATGCTTATTGTTGGGTGGTCATGTTGGTAGTAGTGACAATAATAGGGACCAGATGCCCACATAGCTAATATTTTGTGAGACTGGTATTTAAACCCATGTATTCAATACCATGTTCATTCTATTACAGCTGTTAAAACGACTGTCTAGTATTTAATACATATAGAGCGCTAGTTTTATTTAAAGATAGTTTATTGTTTACCAAAAGGAATTCTAGCCGTGCTCATTACTTAATTTAAAAAATACCTAATTTACAATTTTGATGCTTTTTACTTTAAAGCAATGGTTCTTGAATACTTTGGTCTCACAATATCTTTACACTCTTAAAAATTGATGACCTCAAAGAGCTTTTGTTTATGTAGGATAGAATTATCAATAGTTACCATTATTAATATTTACCAAAATTAGAAGTTAAAACTAAGAAAATAAAAAATTATGGATTTATTAATTTTAAAATAAAAATAACCCCATAATATATTACCATAAGTAAGATATTTTTATGAAAACTATTTTCCAAAATTAAAAAACAATTTGTGAGAAGAATCATACTCTTTTACATTTTTGAAAACCTTTTTTTACTGTTTGGCTTAATTGACACAGCTAGGTTCCCATATCTGAGTTTGCTTTCAGTCTGTTTTGATATGTTGTTTTGATTGAAGTATGTGAAGAAAAGCTGGCCTCACACAGATCTTTACTTGGAAAAGGAAGCTACAATTTCTGCCTCGTTTAGGAACCTGGAGAATTAGGAGGCCACCGTACAATTGCTGGCTGTAAAATCACACCATTTCTGCATTGATTCACACTAGAAATAGAGGCACACTAAAATGGATGCCTTGCTCCTATCTCTTGACACTTGTAAAAGCAAGAATTGGACATTACAGTCTCTGTTGCAGAAAAATAAAAATTTTCTATGACTGCATTTGCAAATAAAAGCAGCAGAGGTAACAGTGGTCAGCTTTCCTTTCAAAGTCATGTCCATGCATCTACTAAGCAAGAGCTATGTGCCAAATTCCGGTTGTCAGAGTTCAAAACCTACACTTTAGCTTTCTAGCATATCATGAATTAAAAAATGCAACTGAAATGGAATTGAGGAAAATAATCTGACAGGATGACAACATGGATGAACCTGGAGGACATTATGTTGAGTGAAGTAAGCCAGACACAAAAGGACAAATACTGTATGATTGCGTTACTATGAAACAAATATATTGTGTAACATATTGTATAATTAAAAAAATTATATGTATCCAGTACATTTAATTGAGAACTGTATGTTTTTACTCAACTGTGTTTTCTTTTTAGTTTTTAATTGTTTATATTTTCAATTATTAAATGTACAAAATAAAGTTAAAAAGAAAAAAAATCTTAATGATCTCTGAGTAGTTAAATCATAGCACCTTCTCCTTTCTTTACTATTTTGATTTTTGTCCTCATGCTTGTTACCCTTCATTATTATAAAAGAGCCTTCTTTACTCCTCTCCCAATTCCCTCTGTTTCCCTGGTTTCTATAAGAGCATAAAACCAACATTAAAACTGGTCATGGGAGCGGATGTGGCTCAAGTGGTTGAGTGCCTGCTTCCCATATGGGAGGTCCTGGGTTCAGTTCCTGTGCCTCCTAAAAACAAACAAACAAAAACAAGCAAACAAATGAAAAAAACTAACTCAGGGGAGCCGATATGGCTCAGTGGTTGAGCACTGGCTTCCCACATACAAGGTCCCGGGTTCAAATTCCGGCCCCACTACCTCAAAAAACAAACAAACAAACAAACAAAAAACAACAGAAAACAAAACCGGTCATACTGGTGATTTCCTGCAGCCACTATAGTATAGACTATAGTAATTCAACCCTTGCAGAGTTCTCATGGGTGTGGGTGGTGGTCAATTAGTAGATTAAGTGCACCATTCCAGACCTGAGGATTCTGTCCTTTTGTATCCCCCATTGGGCCAGGTCTTCACGGATGTCTACAGCCCAGGAGTAGTCCTCTGACAAGATCTAAGTGAAGGAGAGGGAGGCAGCAGCTGGTAAAGGGCTGCTGAGACGCCAGCCATGAAGACCGTGTGCGGCTGGACTCAGGTGCTGAGTTGAGTTTCTCCCTGGAAGAAAGCAATAGATTCTTGTTTTCTTGTTAACGGATTCATAGGTGCAGAGGTGAATTGGCCGTGGACATGCCACACTCAGAAAAGGCCAGAATTTCTTCCTCAATCAAATATAGAAACAACTTTTGGAGAAATAAAAATAAATTCTAATTGTAAACAAACAAAAAGAAGGGGGTGGGAGCAGATGTAGCTCAGTGGTTGAGTGCTCCTGCTTCCCATGTACAAGTTCCTGGGTTCAATCCCTCCTAAAAGCAACAACAACAAACAAACAACAAAACAAAACAAAACAAAACAAAAAAAACATATATATATGTTTTCAGTGTAGATTATTCCTGCTTTGCTGCCTGGTATATATGCTTTTGGGTTTCTGGCTCCTGAGTTTTGGCATTATGGTAACAAAAGGATATTGTGTTAAGGAGGAAACCAATATGATTTTGTATTTTGTGATTTTTCTCTGGAGCAGGTCAGAATCAGTCACTGATTTTCCCTATCCATTGCTGCCTACCTGAAGTTCTATATAGCATATGATGGAAACCTAACAAAAATAGTTTTGTTAATGACTAGGGCTTGGATAAGTAACTGGTAAAATGAATAATTTATCTTCAACTCTATGGTATCCTAGTGCTTTTTGGGGGTGAGGTGGGCAGAGAATACAGGGTACTATGGTAATGCATCAGGAACTGTCATGTAGGCAAGGAGAGCTGAAAGGGTATTCTGGAAAGGAAGTCAAATGCAAACATACAAGAGTCTACAATCAAATAGTTCATTCTAGACAGTGAGGCACTCAGAGGCTGTCACAAAAACAAGCCAAATGATTATTAACCTCAATCTAAGAATTCTAAAAGGGGATTGGGATTTCATATTTGAGGTAATGTGTCCTAAGGGTCCAAATAGCCCTAATGGGAAAAACTAGGGTTTGTAGTGGTCAGAGATTACTGAGTATGGAGGGTTGGGCATGGTGTAGGAGTGGTACAGCAATAATTCCAAGGCTGCTAGTTGCTTAAGCTGAGAAAGTCTTTTTTTTTTCCTAAAGATTTATTTTTTTATTTATTACATATCACCCCCTCCCTTTTTGCTTGTTCTTGCTGTGTTCATCTTTCCATTCTTCTGTGTCCGCTTGTCTCCCCCCACTGCGGCAACCTGCCGAGTCAGCTCACTGCGCGGCGGCCTGCGTGCCCGTGGCGGCTTGCCCTGCTCATGGGGCCTTGCCTTCTCAAGGCGGTCTGCCCACTCGAGGAGGCCCCGGGAACTGAACCCGGGGCCTCCTATGTGGTAAACCAGTGCCCTACCAATTGGGATACAGCCGGCCCCCAGAAAGTCTTTTTTTTAAAAACACATTTAAATACCTCGTGAATATCCATTTCATGGAATTAATTACATTAATTTGTTTAATAAAAATATTTAGACATACTATCTAGGCTGATGACTGTTACCAGTAATATAAATTTAAAAAGCCAAGTGCAGCATTCAACAAAACAAGTTAATTTAGTTGCCACTATTCTGAGTTGTAAAAGCATAGACCAGCATTTGACGAGAATGCATTTAGGATTTTTAATGTGGCGATTAAACATGGTTAGGGGGCTATGTAAATTAGTATGTTTTAAACTTCATTTATGGTCATCTTAATCTGATATGGCTGACTTAATTTCATAGTCGTTTGAAGATAGTTAATTATACTTTATAGTTGCTTACCAGGAAATTATGCCTCATGCTGCGTGGTGAGGTTTTATAAATGAATTTAAAGAAAATTGTTATTGTTGGAAAAAATTCATTGTTTAAGCACCATCTAAAGTTGTTGCCTCTAAGGGATCATTGCTGCATGGTATTTAAAAAAAAAGGTTTTAAATGTGTTTTATAGATTGGCAGTTTGAATACAAAGACACAGATGTGTGTATTTAGCAAAAAAACCTTTAGGTTTCACAATGAGACAGCTTTGTCCACATCTCCTTCTTGATGTAGTTAGTACTCAATCTCATGACAGAGATGACTTTGCGTATTATGAAGTATAATACCAGTTGATGATATTCTTCTAGTTTGTATGTGCATTCTTTAAAAAATTTCCAATTAAGCATCTGCAAAAATGTTAATTCTTCCTCTTGCTTCTTTTTTTAAAATCAGATTTCTATCCCAGCTAATCTAGAAAGCTAAAGCTAAGTAATTTTCTCATAAATAATATTGCTTAAATGGAAATTCTGCAAATTTTCCATTCTCTTAGAAAGGGGACATTCAGGCTTTTGAGATCAAATAAGGCATTACTTGAACATGTTGGGAGACTCAAATTTATTTGTCTAAAAAGAAACTTAGCTCTTTCAATTCACTTTATAGCTGATTATATTTTCTTCAGATTGTAACTTTATATGTCTAAGTGTGTTTGTATGCGTGTATTTTTAATTCTCTCTAAGTTTTGCTTATGTGCAACCCCATGTGGTTGAATTATTGTGCTTTAGAGCAATATTTTTAGACTTATATGACATTCTAACAGATTTAGACTTTTTATTTTCTACTTACTGGTAGAAAAATTACTTAAAAAGTGCTATAAATAGAGCTTAAAATAATCTTTGAAATATGAAACAAAATTAAAATAGGTTACATTGTATGATTGGTCTCCTTATTTAAAAAAGAAATAGCTACATTTGTGGTATAGTTGAAAAATTAAAAGATTTCTATGAACAACATTTCTGTATACCTTATAAGTGAATAGAAATTTTTACAAAATGGTTTTAAATACTCTGGAAGGAAATTTAGGAAAGGAATTGAAAAGCAAGAAAGTTTGGAAAATTATCAAAATACTACTTAAAAGAATATGCATGGGTTATTTAATTAAGTTTCTACTAATACTGCTCAATAATACTATTTACACTGAAAAAAGGTGAAATCCGATTTTTTGTCAAACGAATGACATCTCTTCATTTTTCAGGAATTTCTTTTATGTTAGTAAAATTTTCATAATTTCCTTCATATAAAATTTGCACATTTATTATTAGGGTGATTCCTACTCATTACATATTTTTTGTTATCTCTCAGGAGATTTGTTTTCCTCAATAAAATTTGTGTTTCATTATTTCAATGTATAGGAAAACAATTAACATTGATCTTGATTCTGGCCACATTTCAGAGTGATCTTATTCATTCTAATACCTTTCAGTTGATTATCTTGAACTTTTTAATAGGCATAGCATCTAAAATAATTTTTCACTTTCCTTTTCATTATTTTTCTTTCTTTTTCATTGTCTAGGATCAACGCTCCCCATCCCCTTGACTTTCATGAGAACCCTCCTACTATTTGCTGTTAAATATAATGTTTGCCATAGCCTCCTGATGTGAAATTAAAATAGTTTTCTTTCCTCTATTCCCAGTTTAAGAGGTCTTGTTGGTTTGTTTGCTTGCTATTTGTTTATCTTGAAGTGGGGATTAGATTTTAAGACCTTCAGTATTTGGTAAGAAGTATCAGTGGAAATCATATGTTCTCCATTTATCTGAGTATGGTAAATTATGTTGCATTAGTAGATGTCTTTAAATTTAACTGTCTTGAATTCCTGGAATAAATTTTTTGCTCATGAGGGGTTCTTTTCTATTCAGCTGGATTTATCAAGATTTTCTTTGGGATATTTGCATTCATGTTTACAAATGGGGTAAATAATTTCCTTTCTACCTTTATTCATTATTGGTATCAGAGTTATTCTAGCCTCATATCTGCATTATTCATAAATATAAAGCCCTATGCATTACCCTTTATGAATTTTACAGGACCTCTACTTAGTACCTGCTCTCAATACTCTAATTACATGTCTACCTATAGCATACTACCACCAGCATACTACCACCTAGTATCCTATCAGATGAGCCTATGTGGGCAGCAGTATTTGATATTTCAAAAGTTTTTGAAGGAGGAGGAGGAAGAGGAGAAATAGGTATTAAAATTTATGGATAAAACTAATGTTTCCTTTTAATCATCTATATAACATATTTAACTGGCTCTATTTATGTATATGGAATATGAAAAGATAGTCATTTGATATTAACTCATTGTATATTTTATTCCCAAGAATTCCTTTTTGTGTAGTTTGAAGCTTTTATGGACCCCAGAAAAGATTATGTCCTTAAGAGTAAATCCATTCCTGTGGTATGAACCTATTGCAGTATGACCTTTTGATTAGATTAACTCAGTTAAGGGCCTTAGATTGGATTACTTTAGTAAGGTACAACCCAGGGTGGGTCTTAATCCTTTTACTGGAGTTCTTTATAAATGGGATGAATAGAGAGAGACACACACACAGAGAAGACACTCCAGAAGCTGACAGAGAAAAAGTCACAGGAGCAGAGAGAGAAAGCCATGAGATAGAGAGGCTAAAATTAGTGGAAACTGGGAAAGATGAAGTCAGAAGCTGAAGTAAGGAAAAACTGAAAGAGAAGGGAGAGACCAGCAGATGCTTCCCTGTGCTGGTCTTTAGGGAGAAAGCATTGCCTGATGATGCCTTGATTTGGACACTTTCATGGCCTTAGAACTGTAAACTTATAAATTAATAAATCCCCATTGTAAATGCCAAACCATTTCTGGGTAATATTGCTTTGGCAGCTTTTAGCAAACTAATACAACTTTATATGTTTATGTATATGTGTAGATGTTTATAATTTCCACAGCCCTCTTCCCATTAAACTAGACTGAAGCTTATTGCCATTTAGAGTCTTACGCCTTAGGAGAGAGTTAACACAATAAAGAACAATTTCTTATTTTTTGAGTTCTAAGTAGGCTGCTTAAATTTATAGCTGATTCAATAGTCTTGAATTTCCAGGTGTTTGAGTTAAAGGAGCTGGGCTGTATGAGGTAGAAAAGGGTTTTGAGTTTTTAAAGTAAAGCTTTGAACACACCAGTGCAGTCATTTATAATTTTTTTCAATTTAAGCAATAGATTGGAAAGAAAATAGCTAAAGAGATAATCTTGTCATAATGTTAAATCACCACTGTCTTGGCTAGAAAAGGTGGTGTAGTTTTAGAAGCAAGGTACAGTAGACATAGCAGCCTTCTACTCTTTCCTTTTCAGACTGAGACCTGTTCAGGGATCATAGAAACTCCCTTTAAACGGAGTGTTTGAACAAAGGAGACTTGCCTTTCATTCTCTAGATAAAAGCTAGGAAGATGACAAGCCTCATAAAAAAGTCCCTGTTCACATGATCTGGTAGCAGTGACCTTGGAATGGTTGCACAGTGTTGGAACTTTGTGAAGTGGCAGTCTCATGGATATGTCCCACACCAAAGTGGCATGAGGTTAGTAGGGTAGAGATGGTTATGAGAGGAATCTGGAGACAAAGAAGGGGTAATGATACCTTCCAGTCTCCAGTGGGCACAGGGAGACAGTTGAAACTTCTTGTTTTCATAGGCAGGACAGGGAAATTGGCTGAAAGACCAGTGCTCGAAAGGATGGGGGGATATACCAGGAATGGCAACATGGAGCCCTTGATTGGAGGTGAACAGAACTGTAGATATTTCACTGAAAAACAGATTGCTCGAATTCTGATGACCAAAGACTTGGCAGATGCCAGGGCAGAATATTGCAAATTAGCTGCCTCTCCACCAATGCCAGAAGGCTGCTGTGTGAAACGCTTTTTACCATGTAACTATCACCTCAGAGAGAAGAAAGATGGGGAGGCACAGCATTTAAATTGAGCTTATAGAGAAAATCCAGAAGTCACTAAGTTCATCTAGAAATCACTAGATTATGTCTTCTGATACTAGGTATACTAGGAGCTTGACAGATTGGTGATAAGTTCCATTGTAGAAAACAAAAATTTTATATGTGCATATCTGAATTTATATTTTTTGAAATAATACATATGTAATACATTGGCAGTTTGATATTATTTATGTATTCCAACAGAGATATTTGATTATGTTTGTAAACTGGTCTGTTCTTCTGGGTGTGATACCTTTTGATTGTATTAGATTCAGCTGAGATATCTTTGATTAAATTGTGTTAAGATTAGGGCTTTGCTCATTGGGGTATGCAGGGTTGAATCCTCATGCCCTTGGGGGGCTGATAAAACAGACTTTCACACAGAACTAGATACACACAGAGAAGCAGATACAGAGAAAAAGAAAACAGAAAAATAGAGAGAGCTCATTAGATATGGTAGGGGACCTGGGAAGAGAGATGAGCCGGATAGTCTAAGGCTGACCTTGTGAAGAGACCAGAGCAGCTGGGCCCTGAAAGAAACAAGCCCTGGGGAGAGAGACGAGTCTCATGCCAGTCTACAGCTGAGATCAGAAGAAGCTGGGACCACAGAGCCTTAAGAAGAAGGCAGACATCGCCTGCCATCTTGCTTCAATATGTGGCAATGACTTTGTGTGAGAAAGTACCTCTTACAGTATCTTGAGTTGGACTCTTTAGGGCCTTGTGACTGTAAGTTTCTACCCAAAATAAGTACCCTTTAAAAAAGCCAACAGACTTCTGGTCCTTTGCATCAGCACCCCTTTGGCTGACTAATACAAATACCAATAATATACTTTGGAACCAAAGGTTCTCACAGTGTGATAGAGGGAACACTGGGGGATCACTAACACTCTTCTAGGGTGTCAGTAAGAGCTAAGCTGTTTACATAAGATTAGAAATAATACATGTGCATTGTCCACTAGAATACTGTCCATTATAAGTGCTGAACATATGGTAGGCATTATTATTTTTGGATTGATGGATGATTAGATGAATGGATAGATTATTTGTAATAATCCAGAAATCACTGGGGACATCTCAGTAGAAATGGCCTGTAGTTTCCTTTTCTACCTACTCTGTCTTTGGAAGCCTGTTCAAGGCTTGGAAAGAGGTTGAGAACATTATGAGTTTTCTTTCCCAAGATAAAATGAAGCAACTTATAGATAAAGATATATAGATATTGATATATAAATATGACAAGATATATGAATCTGTCTTTTCCTAGCATTTTTGAATCAGGCATTCATCAAGTGTTATGTATTTTTCCTGTGCTATCTATTCTGAATTCTTTATTTCTTCTGCTTTTTCTCTCCAGATATGCATTTCAGGTCTTTATTACCTCTATACTATGCATAGACTTCTTTCATATCCTGCCAATCATCATCATTCATGTAGGCTTTATCATGCATCTGGTTATGCCCTTAATTCCAAATATATGGCTGATTGACTGTTTTTATATTTTTTACTCATATGTCTTGGTGTTATGGATACATTTGTTGTCATTGGTAAGAAAATGATATAAAATGTTATTTTTAAAAACTGGTACAAGAAAAGGAAATACTCCCTGTCAAGTGCCATTCGCTTGAAATAAAACCAGTGTTTAAACAGGTGAACATCATTTCTCAGAGACCTTGCTACCTAATCAGATTCAGTTTGATATTAATAAATCGAATGAGATACATTGAGGTACTTTGTTGAAGCTGTCGGGAAATACAGAAGGCAAAAAACCTAAAGTGATGTTCATTGAATACATGGTACAACATGGATGAAATTGAGATGGACAAGTTTGTCTGCATGTACTCATTTCAAATTCATGGCTTAAATTTTAACACAATAAAGAGGTAATTAGATAATGATAAAGAATAGTGAGGGGATGCCTTTTAATTTTGCAATCTCATGTTACTATAGGAACTCATTTAACAATTTTTATCTGTAGCACCTATTTGAAATTTACATGTGTCAAAAAGGAGTATGTTTTATCAGGAGTGAAAGTCGAACTTGATGACAAAATGATCTTGCTGATGAATTGCTCTGTTGCTGGTTATCTTCCTGAATTGGGAGTTATCTATAGTGTAGTATAAGAACAAAAGGATACCACTCTCATTCATTTTGATTTAATGGATTGGTATAGAATACAAGATACCATTTTTCCTCTGTATACGGACAATAATGAATTGAGTAAAACATATGTTAAGTAAGCTTTTCAGTTTTACATCAAAATCAATACCAGTCTGCTGTTGAAAATTTTAAAGGTTTTAATTTCCTCATCAATTTATGTTGTATATTCATTTCTTACAATCCAATAGATGGTCATCTAACCTAATAGTATTAAATGTAATGATTTAAAAATTCATGTCAATTTCTTCACCTTACTTATTATACCTAACAATGATAGTTCTTATTGTCCTGGTTGAAGTAAAGTGAAACTGTGAGGAAATTAGTGAGGACTCTAGATTAAAAGTAGATCAAAGTTGTAAGAGATAAAAATAATTTTAATAATAATTTGTGAACAAATTATTAAATGTTTTGAATTACTTTTTAAAAAGAAATTAGATTCTGTTATTATTTTCTGTAAAATATTCTGTAGAAAGGAAGTAAAAGAGTAAATGTTTCATAGTAAGGTCAAGCTGAAACCTCTTCCCAACCAATAAATCACTTTGGGTAAAATGCACTACTGTGAGTGTGATTACTTATGGAGAATAATTGTGTAAGAATCAGATAATTATTAAAAACTTATACTCTTCTATTTGAGGAAGGAATATTGTCCCATTGTTACGCATCAGACACCTACTATGTACTGTTCTAGGCTCTGGGAGCAATGAGATGATCCTGCTCTCAAGGAGTTTATAGTCCAGTAACTTAATATAACTCACGAATAATTACAAAATAGTGATAAGTCTAATAAAAGAACTATGTCTACAAGTTTAATGATATGGATTATATTTTATTATTTTGACAGTTGGCATCAGGATTTCTCTTAAGAAGAGGACATCTTTGTTTGGATAAATAACCAGCAGGCTTACATGAGGTAGATGAGAGCCAGGGTTTTTCAGGGGGTGGGAGGGATGGATTCTTCTGCTTCAGAGAAGAGGAGGCATTCATTTTACTTTGAACAGGGATAAGGCTGCTGAGAGACCTGAGGAAGGAAGAAGGGGAGCAGATGCCTGGATTGGGGAAGGTGGAGAGTCTGGCTCTGCCTATAGAAGGCCCTGCATTTCCTGTCCTACCCTTTCTTCCTTTCCCCTCAGTGACATTCCAGTTCCTTTCTTTTTTCTCAAGCCAGAGATTCTATTCCTCTCACTCTCAACCCACGACCACTCTTCCTCCTTTACAGATATTCTTAGTTAAAACCTGTCACAGAGGATAATCTGTTGATGTTTTAACATCTACATAGTTAAGGCTCTGGCCCCATCTCAGTCTGAAGCAGAGCAGGCATCATGATCCCAAAAGCCTCAAAATCATAAGGCGGGCGGACACAACCATGGCCCAAAGAATCAAACCCTGGACCTCGCCTATATGGTAGATGGGAACCCATTCGCTTGAGCCACATCCGTTTCTCTCCCCTGTACTTTTGATGTAACTTTTGAGTAATCTAAAACATCTCTAAAAATAAAATTTAATATATCAGAAAAAAAATTAAAAAATTAAAAAAACCTGTTGCAGAGGATAATCTGTTGATGTTTTAACAGCTACACAGTGAAGGCTCTTAGGGCTCTATGAAAGCCAGGAAATATTTATTTGCTTTACTAAAGTTTAGAGGAAAAACCTGATTTTTAACATTTGAAAGTTAGAGAGACAGGTACCGGATGTGAATTAACTGGCTGCATTTGACAAATTCTTGCTCAAAATTCTTTAAACTATTTTGTTCTTTTGTGTTTGTTCTAACCTACTTGCCTTTGAAATTTCTGGAGGTTAGGGATAATGTTTCATACATTTTTCTTACCATTCCAGTACTTAACATAGTGGCTGCCCAATGTAGGTGCTCATTCATATTTATCAAACAATTTATTGATATTAATATTAGCAATTACTCTTTAATTTTTTGCTAAAATTTTCTAGAAAAATAGGATAGAGATAATAATCTTATGTTCTGATTCTAGTAATTGGAGTTTTGGTAATGTGGATCCAAAGTCATTCTTTTTCTTATGGCAAACAACTAAAATTGCAGGAAAATTAGACCTGTAAATAAAAAAACCCTCTGATATCTTTTGCTTTTAAGCAGGAACTGTGCACAGAGTTTTCCTGATACATGCTTGTTGCTCAGTGGCAATGTATAAATACCCAGCCCTCGGGCAGCCAGGCATTCCCCCTTTCCAACATGAAGCAGGGTGTTCCGAGCTGCCATCCACTGACCCTGACCTGAGCATTTGACCTCCTTAGGGGACCCATCATGATGGGATATCTTTTCCTGGTCTTTTGAACTTTTTGTGCTGTGTAAGTAATAAAGTAATTATTTATTGACAATCTGTTGTGCCTGAGCCTTTGTTCCCACTGTTCCCACGATGCACCGTGTAGCAACTTGTTCCACAGTATCTTACATGCTGTTAGTAGGAATGAATATTGGCACACACTTTTTAGAGAGCTAAAATGTGTTACAATATGCTAACAGCATGCTAACACCTAACAATATGTTTAATATAGTCACCTTCTAACCTTGAGATTCCATTTCTAGGAATCTATCCTAGAGAAATAGTTAATCACATGAATAACTGGCTCACTTTCAAGAAAGAATGAACACCTACTGTGTTTAAGAGAATGGCTAGGATTTCAGCATTGAACAAAACATGACTTGGTTGGAGAAATAAACATGAGATTTTATCATGATAAATATTGTAGTAGAATTATTTAACTAAATGTTATATGAAAGTTCAAAATCTTATACTTAAAAGGGGAAAGTTGGAAATATAACAGGTGACAACTGAATTGGTCTGTAAAAGATGAGTAGAAGCTCATCACAGTCCTGCCTTGCCTTTGTCAGCTCTCTTCTCCCATTTCTTTCAAATTTATTGCTAAACTTTTTCCACCTTACTCAAGCCCAACTTCCTATCCCCCAACTTTCCTCCACACACACCCCCTTGGAACTGATCTCAGGTCATTAGGAAAAAGAATATTGGAGATAAACTCCCTCAATTTCTCACCAAAAACGTGTCCACTTCCGCATCCCTCCTTGCCTCTCCTGCCTCTCTAGGAGAAAGAGGGTCTTTCTGCTTAAGGTTGTCTTTGTGCTCTGGGCCCATTTCTCTCCAACTGCTCTGACACAGGTTTCACATAGTTAACCCCTTAATAACCAACATTTTCAACCCCTCCCTGTCTCCAGGCTTTTCTCTTTCGAACTAAAATATACTCGTGCCACCTACCAAAAATAATTCCTTGTCTTTCTGTGGCCCTTTTGTCCTTTCTACTCCCCTTGATAGGTAAGCATCTTTAAAAGACTAGTCTACACCCCAGACATCTACTACTATACTCTTTAATTCATTGCTGCTTGGATGCCTCTCAGCCATCTCAAACTTATGTTCAAAACTGAAGTCACCATCTCCCTCCTCCAGGCTGCTTTGCTGCCTGTATTGCCTCTTGGAGTTCAGCTAGTTACCTAAGCTGGAGAGCTGGCAGTCATTCTGAACCACTTTCTCTCCCTTTCCTTTTCCTCCTCTTCCTCCTTCGTATCCTCTCCTAACGTTTAGTGGTGAACATTTCTTATGTGACAGGGACTTTTAGAAACACTTTTATAGCTACTATCAGTTAATTTTCACCGGCATCTCCATGGGTTAGGTACTCTTGGTCCTATTTTATAGTTGCAGAAACTGAAGTACCACTTCAACCACACAAATTAAAGTGGTATAGCTGTATTCAAATCCTGGAGTCTGACCAGAGCCCACGTTCTAAAACACTGCAGATTATAAATCCAGACTATCACCAAGTACTGTCAATTCTGCTTTTGATTATCTCTAGAAGCCACACACCTTGTTCCATCCCTATACCACTAATCTAGATCAGACTTGTCAGAATTTACTTGGACTATTGTGAGAATTTTCTTACTGCTCTTTGCCTTTAGTGTGGCTTTCTTTTAATTTATCCAGCCTAGCGTACAGAGTGATATTTTAAAATTACTGTAGTGATCCTATTATCCATCACTTAAAATACTTAATGGCCTCATTCCTCTAAGGCAAGTTCAGACTTCTTCCTTTAGCATTTTGAAGGCTCCATCCTCAGCCTTGCTTTGTTTGGCATTTTTATCAGTTACTTGGAGAAAAATGTAGTTGGTATGCTGATAACATACATGGCTCAAATGTGTGAGTCAGTTTATATATTAAATAATAGAATCAGGATCTAACAGATACTCAGAAGCTGCTCTTTTCCCCACTCCTCCTTTGCTGTGGTCAGGTCTCTATGTAAGTAATCCATGAGTTACTTTGGGCATAGGCTTTGTAGTCAGACATGGGCCCAATCTCTGACCTTGTCACTAACTATATAGTCTCTAGCAAGTGCTTTTTAAAAAAACTCTCTAATCCTCAGTATGTTCCTTATAAAATGGTAATTGCAATTCCTTCCTTATTAGGATTTAGTGAAATAATATATGCAAAGCACTTAGTACATATGCTGGTTCTTATTATTGACTAGAGCATTTAGCTTTGATTATTGAAATATAGAAATCGCAACATAGAAGAGAGTGACTAGGTAAATGAACTTACTCAGTACCATAATGATTACAATTGAATTACCTGGAGCTATTTAAACTGAAGACAGATGAGACCTGGGACTATGTAAATAGCTATTTCCTAATATTTGTGGGGATGTGGAAGATGAATTAGGTTTATTCTGTTGGTTCTAGGGAACATAACCTAATGGGTATAAATTAAAGAGTTGAGGCTGATTTTCACTCAATAAAAAGAATTTCATAACAGGGCTATCTTAAACCTACCTGTCTTGAGAGGTCATTGGGTTCCCAGTTTAGCAGGCATTCTAGGGGAGGCAAATAGGGTAAGTGCTTTGAATAAAGAGTCAGACCTGTTAACCACCAATCAGAACCCCACAGTTAATCTCCAGGATGCTACCCACTCTGATGTTCTATGAGTCAACTCAGTTTTTGTATAACAAGGTATTTTCCAGCATATTCCACCTGGGCCATTTATAGATCGTAGGTTTTGCAGTAACTGATCTCTGTACTAAGTTGCAGGTCTCAAACCATGCATTCTTTCTCCTTATGTCATTGCTTGCCATCTTTCATATTTCCCCTAAGTGTTAAATCTGGTCTTTAAAAATCAACACTCAGTAAACCCCAGGGGACCGTCTAATGTTGACTGCAACACAAGGCTTATTGCAAACATCTGCTTATTGCAGAGTGGTGGGCAGCAAATTGTGCCTCTGGTGACCAGATATAAAATGAACCTGTGTGCAATGAGCTCTCTAATGAAGCACAACTAAAACAGTTTACTGTAAGAGTACATCTACTTGGCATTTTTACCTAACCTCAAATTAGTAATATTAAACATTTGGCATTATTAGACTTGCCCAGTAGTTGTGAAGGAATCAATTAAGTCTTAAAATCCAAATAAAATTCTTTGTGACCCTATATGAAACTTCCAATTTTCATGTTTAATATTTCTGTACAGGGGATATTCTAGGGAAAACTATGTGAAATAATCAGGGCTAATCTTTGCTATTACCTCTGTCCTATTGGTTTTGCTCCTATTTACCTACCTGGGTTTCTGGGCCCCAAATATTGTTCTGTTTCTGTTTTTCCTCCAAAGCCTCATCACTTTGGCTTCCTGGATGGCACTTTATTTTCAGAACTTTGTGGCTTTACTCTCTTTTATCAAAATGCAAGGATTCTACTTTTTATTTCTCTAGATCATAGTCATCCTTCCCTAGGTAATAGCTATCTACTTTGATAAACTAAATTATATCAATCCATGACTTACTCTCAGATAACTTATGGGCCAACAATAGTTTTTGGGACAGAAGGAATTTGCCTACCTTTACAGATGAGTGTCAGGCTGCTGAAGATGACATTTAGGGAAAATAGGGGACTAGTGCTGCCCTTCAATCAAAGTAGTCTCTGTATGTTCTCCTGTGTACTGCTTCCTTCCTAAAACATTTTTAGTCTGTTTATCAAATGCCATATGTGGCTCTATGCTTTGAGCATATAGTAAAAAACAAAAAAGGTATGATCAGACTGTAGGGATAAAAAACAACAGGAGTGGGAGTTGAGGACACTATTTAGGTAGGAAGTTCAGGGAGACTTGCTCTCAGGAGATAACATTGAAGCTGAAGGAAGCAAAGGAACTAGAAATACAAAAAGTGAAGGGAAGAGTACACTAGGCAGAGGGAATTGCATGTGTGAAGGCTCTGAGGCATTAGAAAGCCTGAATGTTGCAAGATCTGGAAGTAGGGCATTGCGGCTGGGGCATTGTAAGGGCAAAGTTGGACAAGGTGAAATTAGAGAGAATGTTGCACAAGATCATTAATAAGGCCATAGGAAGTCATTGATGGAGGTATTAAGTAAAATGTCTATTCAATGTATGATTTTATAATGATTCTCTCATTGCTCTATGATCAATAAATTGGATTGGGCAAGAATGGAAATAATATACTTAGATGTCCAGGAGAGAAATTGAACTAGTGTGAAGACCGATAAGGCACTAAGTGAATTGATCAAAATATTTTAGTGTTGATGCAATAGACTTTATGGTTGGATTGGATATAGTAGGAGAGGGAGAGGGAAGAAACAAGGATGATTAACAGTTTTCTGGTTTGATCAATGAGTGGATAATTGTATCATGTAATGATATATGGGAGGACCCCAATTTACAGAAGAGGAAGATAAAGCTTAAAAGTTTACCTAACTTCCTCTAAATCACCTTCTCATCCTCCATCCTATCCCCACAAATTTAGAACACCTAGATTATGAAATTTTCTATGCGGGAAATATGTTCTTATTTGTATTTTGACTCAAGGGCCCAGGACACAGTAGTGATACAGAAGAGTGGTCCCTTTTTTGCTGATATAACGGTCTGGTGGGGAAGACCATCCAGTACGCAGTATAGCCCAGGATGAGGTTGCTGTGGGGGAGAATCACTGGGTCTGAAGGGACCAGGGACCAGGGATGTCTTCTTAGTGAAGGTCATGTCTCAGCTGACTATTGAAGGCTGAATAGATGTTAGGAAGAGAGGGCAGGAAAGAGAGTGACGGCTTGTGTTTAGAGCCAGGCATCCAAATAGCCCAGAGAAGCTGAAGTTGTATTGGTGTGGTGGAGGGGTTAAATCTGAAGAGATGGGAGAAGTAAGGCTGCAGAAATAAGTAGGGCATGTTACTTCAAAACTCATTTTAAGGAACTTGGGCGTGATCCTGTGGTAGAAGTGGAACTGTTCATGATTTTCAGAAGACTTGATAAATTTTTCATTTTAGAAAGACCATTGTTAAGTGTAGTGTAGAGAATGGATTGAAAAGTGTTATAAGACCACTCAATAGATATTTGATAATATTCCACAAATGTCTAGTATGTATAATAGACAGTTGCAGGGATTTTCAGCTTTGTTGAATTTAATTGATGAGAGACAACTTGAAACTACCATGGAGTGACATAAACAGGGCCTTAGTGAGTCTTGTTGCTATTTTATTCTTCTATTTAAATTTTAATATTTTAATTTGGTATATATAGAAGTTATTTTGTCGTGGTTTGCTTTTTGTTGCACAGATTTTATGCTAGAGGGATAATAAAGCAAATTTGAAGTAAACCATGTAGATTTTAGAGATATGTATAGCTTTTCCTATTTAAAAAAGATATTTATCGATACAAAAATTCTGATTAACCTAGCTAGAATTACAGTAAAAAGTAACACATTTAAAATGCTAATAGATATAATGTTCAGTTAAAAAGGGATATAAGGGCCCGGCTAGATAGCTCAGTGGATAAAGAGC
>PVKH010008299.1:5945-19691 GCA_004027955.1 Chaetophractus vellerosus | reverse complement strand
ATCTGGTTATTCACTTCAACTTTAAGAAAAATGACATCCGAAATGAAATTGGCACCAATATCCTAGCAATTCAAATAGATGACATTTAAATTCCTTCAAACTAAAGAGTCCTTGATAATTACTGACATTCTCATTTTCTTCACCAAGCAGAGTTAATTCTCAGTGATCCAGGCATGGATTCTTCTGGCGCTGCCAATGACTCATTGTATGACCTTGGCAGCTTATCCATTTAAGGACTCAGTTTCTTCACCTGCAAAATGGAGACAATGCTGGTATCTACTCCCAGGTGTCTTGTCAGACTTAACAGAGTTACTACAAGTAAAGTCCTTAGAACAGCCACTAACACTTAGAGAATACCCAATGAAAGTTCCCATTAACATTTGCCAATTTGCAATCACTTTTTTATGCCAGATGACCCATTCTTCTCCTTCCTTGCCACACATCATTTTTGGCGGACTCATTCCACTAAATTATACTAAGCAAAGTAAAGTAATTTCAATATTAGCTTACATAAAATATAAGTGCAAATATACAGCTGTCCCACTATTCTAAAGTATTCATACTATTATTATTCTTTTCCATTAATGTGAAGAGAAAATTAAGAATACCTGAGAAAAGAAGTCACTCTTGTGAGTTTCATAAATTTTCAACTTTTTTTCTCCCCAAGTTAAAAATCAATTTTAAATTCATTCTTCAAGTAATTCTTTTTCTAGGCGAGTCAAAACAACAATAGGAACAATTACAAGTACTGAGGTAGCACTTACCCTTGCCAGCTTCTGCTCTAAAGCCTATCATTTAATCCTCACAACAACCCTATAAAATAGGTATTATTATTGTTCCCATTTTATAGATAAGGAAACTGTGACAAGAGGGATGACAGGACCTGCCCTAGGACACTCCCTCCATAAGTGGTGGAGCTGAGGTAAGAACTTAGGCAAATTGATTATGTGCTGTGGATAGTTAGTCTGGTACGTGAATATATCTCAATAAAACTGCTTAATAAATTAATGAACAATTGTGCAAGAATTGCCAGAAATAGCAGCTACATACAGCAGGCGAAACAGAGAGATTGAGAAGTGAGGAATTTTTTCTTGCTTATTTGTCTGTGTTTTGTTTATTATTATTGAAATAATGAAAATGCTCTAATAATGATTAAAGTGATGAATGTATAACTATGTGATAATACCAAATACCACTGATTGCACACTTTGGATGTATTGTATGCTTTATTAATACGTACCAATAGGACTGATTTGTTTAGAAAAAGAAGAGGAAGAACCTGGGCCAGCTGCAGAGGGTGTGCAGGTTTAGAGGACTGCAAAACAATAGCACCAACGCAACACAGAGGACCTCAAGCTTAGTTCCCTTAGGCTTTGCTTAGTTTCTTTATTATTAAAACCATTAACTTCTTGTTATCACTGTGAGGCTGGATGATGAGGTCCCATTCAGTTACTTATTGGCAATGAAATGATTGTGCAAATTTTTAGTTGCAGCAAAGCTAGTAAAATCAGCTCTCAGTCCAGAAAACCATGTGGTATTACATTTAAAAATAAAGTTTTTAGAGCCATGAGTTATTGACTAATATATGATCTTGTACAGAGGAGTTTTCATGGCATAGAGTATATAATTTTAATTTCCTTAATACTATTTCAATATTTCAGTGCAATTTGAATATTATCTATTACCATTAGTAAATGGAATTTGCTTAGTCCCAAAGACATTGCTCCAAAACTGTGACTCTAATACCATGTAACTCACAGGAATAAAAAAGGCTGTATATTTTTAGGACCTGCCATTTTTTAACTTTTTTTTAAAACCTAATCTCTTTTCAAATGAATTCTTGAAGACTCATGGTCTGACTTATCAGGGATAACAGACACTTCGAAGAGACTTGGTTTTGATGGTGTGGGCCTTTGGAGCTATGTACCCCAGAAAAACATGTTCTTAAACGAACCCATTCCTGTGGGTGGGAACCCATTGAAAGTAGAACCTTTTTGATGAGGTTGTTTGCTTTAGTTTAAGGGATGGCCTTACTCAATCAGGATGAGTTTTAATCCTATTACTGAAGTTTCTTATATGCAGAATGAAATTCAGACATGGAGAGAAAGCCAGGGAATCAAGCAGCGGAAAGTCGATGGAACCCAGAAGAGGACAGAGAGGTCAGGAGAGGCCATGTGCATTGCCATGTGACAGAGGAGCCCAGGACCAAGGATCCCCAGCGGCCAGTCCAAACCATCAGTCTTTGGGAGAAAGCATCACCCTAATGAGGCCTTGATTTGGACTTCTCTGGCCTCAAAACCGTGAGCCAATAAATTCCTGTTGTTTAAGCCAAAGCATTACATGGCATTTGCTTAAGCAAGAGGAAACTAAAACAGATGAGTAGATAGCTGCCTGCACTCTAACTGGTCCTCCATTTTTGCACGATTCCTCTTCCTTCTGGTTATTTTTCTTGTTTGCATGAAATGTATGTTTCATGACCCCCATTCTAAAAACAACATGTTCACTGTAGAAAATTTAGAAAATGTAGATGAGTTTTTAAAAAAATCAGGGGAGCGGATGTAGCTCAAGCGGTTGATTGCCTGCTTCCCATGTACAAGGTCCTAGGTTCAATCCCCAGTACCTACAAAAAAAAAATCACAATTAAAAGAAACTCACAAAAGGACGTTCAAAATTACAAAGAAAACAAATATTTATAGTAGCAATAACTTTGCAATATCCTAATTGTCCATTAATAAAGGAATGGATAAATTGTGGTCAATTCATATCACCGAATTCTTTGTAACACTTAAAAGGAATTAACTAGGTCTGCATGGATCAATACAGATAAATCTTGAAAACATAATTTGGAGTGAAAAAAGGAAATTGTGAAAGCACATGTTTTCTTCAAGCCAAACTCAGAAGAGCTATGAGAAAAAAGTTGACCATGCTTGTTGTAACTTCAACATTTATGAGAGAGCAAAACAAAGTACAGGGCAGAAAATCTGTGTGTGTGTATGTGTGCGTATTTCTTTCCTAAAATCCTCAGAGAGCTGAAGCTGAAGCCCATATCTTGCAGAAGATAAGGTAGGTTGTTTCTCAAGGGATGAAAGTTAATTTTGAGGAGGTCCATTTATCTATTTTTTTGTTGTTGTTGCTCGTGCTTTGGGTATAATGTTTAAGAGACTCCTACCTACTTCAAGATTTGCAGATGTTTCCCTATGTTATCTTCTAGGTGTTTTATGGTCCTGGCTTTTACATTTAGGTCTTTGATCCATTTGGAGTTGATTCTTGTATAGGGAGTGAGATAGGGGTCCACTTTCATTCTTTTGGTTATGGATATCCTATTCTCCCAGGACCATTTATTGAAGAGACTGTTCTGAACCAGAAAAGTAGGCTTGGTAGGCGTATCAAAAATCAGTTGACCCTGGAGGTGGGGGTCTATTTCTGAACTCTCAATTCAATTCTATTGATCAATGTGTCTATCTTTCTGCCAATACCATGCTGTTTTGACCACTGTAGCTTTATAATATACTTCAAGGTTAGGGATCATGGATCCTAAGACATTGCTCAGGGCTGGCAAGCCTCACAAAAAAACTTTCTCAGAGGCTGTTCTCCACCCTTGGCTGGCCATACCCTCCCTCCCTCTGCCTCTTCAGCAACCAGCCTGGGACAGTACGGAGGGTGTTTGAGAAGCAAATTATCTATAGCTCCCTGAGGGCTCTCAGGACAAACAACATCACTGTCCCACCTGGCCAGGAAGTACTTGACCCTTCCAACCCAGCAGACCAAATTCACTGGCCAAAATCTGAATTTGCTGTAGGCTGTGTGCCTCTGTCTCCCCTTTCCTTGGGGAAGAGGACCCCTGCAACCCCTCAGTCTGCAGCCACTGTAGTCCACAGCTGGTGCAGTCCACAAACTGCTATTTGCTTCATAGGTGGGGGGAAGGGTATTTTTGTGGTATTTGTGGTATTTTTCAGCCAGTTGAGACTCTTTTCCTTTGTCCCTCTCTCTTCTGGGTGGTGTCTTGCCTTCCCTTTGTGCCTGAGCCCCAGAGCAGCCCTCCATTCTGGGTATATTTTTCTTCATGTTTATCCTGTTTGGTTTTCTCTGGGCTTCTTTGATGTGCATACTCATGTCTTCTGCTAAGTTTGGGAAATTTTCTGTCATTATTTCTTTGAATATTCCTTCTGCTCATTTTTCTTTCTTCTTCTTTTGGAACTCCCATAATGTGTATATTGTGCACTTGATGGTTTCCCAGAGGTGTCTTGGACTATTTTCATTTTTAATAGTTCTTTTTTCATTCTGCTCCTCAGCCTGACTCATTTCAAGTATTGTCTTCAAGTTCACTGATTCTTTCTTCTGCTAGCTCCAATTGGTCTTGACACCCTCATGGGCATTTTTCATTTTAGTTATTGAGGTTTTCAACTCAGTAGCTCTGTTTGGTTCCTTTATAAAATTTCTATCTCTTTACTACATTGTGAATTTTACATTGTTGGTTTCTGGATTTTTTTTTTCCCCTACAAATATCTTTTGAGATTTATCCTGGGGAACAGGTAGGTAACTTGGAAACTGTTTGAGCCTTACTTTTAAACATTGTTAGGTGGGACCAAAATAGTTTTTAGTTTAGTGCTAATGTGACCATTCTACTGAGGCAATATCCTTCTGAGTACTCTATTCAATGTCTCACAGTTATGGCAATTTTCATTCTGGCTGGTGGGAACATAAACTGTTTCCTGTCCTGTATGATTTTCAAGGGTTATCTGTCTCCTCCTTTCTTGTGGTACTCTCCCTAGCTTCAGAAAGTTTTCTCACAAGAATGCATTGATCAAGACTCAGCTGAAGACTTGTGGAGAACCTTTTGAATTTCTCTGAAACTCTTTCTCTTTGCGTTTCTTTCTTTTCCAGTACTCTGTTCTGAAAATTTAACTCCCATTATCTCTCTGAGTTTTCAGCTCTGTTTCCTCAACTCACGGAATCTGATGGGCACTGTTTGGGTTTCCCCTACCTTGAGCAACAGCCTGGAAAGTCTCTCTAGACACTAAGTTGGAACAATGGTAGGGCTCCTTCTCTTAGGGAACACTGTCCTGAGCTTCCATTGTTCAATGTCTGAAAACTAGTGGTTCAAATATTTTGTGCAATTTCATAGTTAAGGCAGGATGGTAAATCTTATTCCTGCTATTTCATCATGGCTGGAAGCAGAAACCACTTGATGCTTTTTAATCCTACTGAATGACCTTACTCATAATATGACATCTAGTAATAAGGCAAACAGGCCTATAATTAGAGTAATGCACTCAGTCAATTATGCATTGTGTATCAGTGACATTTTGTATTATGTGCTGACAAAGAAGTATGCCTCTCTTTAAAGTTTTTTTTTAAAGACTATTTTCTCTCCAGTTTAGTTTTTTTCCCCCCAACTTTTTATTTTGAAAAAATGTGAAGCCTATGGAAAATTTGAAAAAAATTGAAAAATGAACATCTGTGAACACTTCATTTGGATTCACCAATTATTAACATTTTTTTCACATCTATGTATCCATCCTGTATCTCCCAAGAAAAGGACATTCTCTTACATAATCACAATAGCATTATCCCTCTCAAACAATTTAACACTGATACAGTATTACCTAATATATAGCCCATATTGAAATCACTGTAATTTCCCTTTATAGCTTTTCCTTTTCCAGATTCACAATCCAATTAAGAATCACTCACTGCATTTGGTGATTATGTCTCATTAATCTTTTTACCTGGAACAATCCCCCTGCCTTTCTTGCGTTTTATAATTTTAGCTTTTAGAACGTTTTAAAAATGTTGAGGAGCTCAGGGTGGCTGTCTTGTTTCATATAGATTTTTAAAACTGTGATGTGTTAATAAATTTAATGACAATTTGGGAAGGAGGAATTCCTCAATTAGTTTGGAATTACATCTATCTTCTCACTTTGAAGGCTACCCTAAATTTTGAATATGAATAAATGTTATTTTGAGAACTAATACATTCTGAGTGTGTTATTACAGAACTTAGAAGTAGAAAATATCTAATACTGCATTTTCCCTAGTGAAGGGAGAGACAACTGAGACATTTTAGCATGGTTTTGTTTTGTCATTTTCGTTTAATATTTATATGGTTACTTAAAACTATGGTCCACCTTTTTCACATGCACTATTCTTGTATGATCTTTAGAGAAAGCCAACTCTTTCATCTGTGTAGCAGCGGAAACTGTTGTATGCCCACCAAGTGAAATGGAACAGAAAAACACTTGTCATCTTAGAACCCCAGCATATTCATGAGAGAAATAAATGCATTTTTACCCCTGATGAAAACTACCTCCCTTTATTTCCGGGAATTACAAAATTATCATCTTGTAGTCAACCCTGTTTTTCCACCAGATGGCAATAACCCATAATGGGTGAGCAAGATGAGTGGAATGTCCCCAAGAGTGTGCAGGGCATGAGCACTAAAAGGGCTGTGAGCTTGTAATGTCGTGACGTGGGAAAAATGATGAGTCCCTGGAGAAGAGTCCCATATATAATGGATTACTAAATCTGGCACACCAGGTACTAATAATATAATAAAAGGATCACATAATTCATCTTTAGTTTATTAGTGCAAAATTTAAGTACAAAACTGTTGCATCATTTTTACATTTTCTATTTTCAGAATCGCATATGAACAGCTGATGATGGAGCTGAGAAGTTGTTGATATTCAAGTAGAATTAATCAAATTCAGCATGAAAAAGCCATTGTATGTTCCTAACAGAAGTAACATATTCAGAGAGAGTATCTTAGGAAAACAGAGGGGGAAAAGAAATCCGCAAGAATTTCTGATGAAATCTGTAGGCTATTTATCTTCTATTCTAATACAACTTGATTTTCTTTCAAAATTATGTGAAGACAGATCTGTTTAATCCAGTATACCTATCTGGGTTTGGTTTTAGTTGATATCATACAAATCCAGCCCAGTGCTACATTATCTCATGGAAATGCTTCAGAGTAAACTACTGAACAATTTTATTTCTTGACAAATTTCGTGTGAAAGGAATTTTTCACCACAGAGTAACTTTCTCTTGTTCTGGTTTCTTTTTTTCTAAGAACTGGATATCCCTCTGATAAAGATCTTTGCTGTTCTCTTTGAAGTCTAAATAGTACCAAATTTTATAACTGTTTTTATCATTTTCTTTTTTTTTAATGAAAAATAAAATATGGTCTGAGTTCAAATGTAAAAGGAAATTCTAGTTTGTTAGCTAAAGATAAGAATTTTAAAAAGAGTTCAAAGTAAACTGGAAGAACCTAAACCAAAGTCGTTTATTACTGCAATCTTGTAAACTTCTAAAGAAACTGTCAGGAACGTTTCTCTTCTGTTTAGTAAGTAGATCAATTGTCTATTTGAAATGGGTGAAGACATATAAAACAAAAAGCCAAGTTTAACAGCAAAGAGAGATATGATTGAGAAACTCAGTTGTTCCTATAGACAATATTTTTTTTTGAAAGGGCGATATGATGAAAAAGGTTAAGCTTTTTATCTTTATCTTTTTTAAAAAACATTTTTTGTCTTTATTATAAAATATTAAGTGATCAGTATAAAAATACTGAAAATACGGAAAAGTAAAGGGTTTCCTATATACAGACAACTACTGTTAACATTTTAGAATATTTTATTCCACAGCTTTTCCTAGACATAAGGTTTTTTTCATCTTTTTTTCTTAATCTGTTTATTTTCATGGTTGTTTCACAGTTTTCATGATCTGATTTCTCACATTACATTATAATATGTATACTTTCCTACATGATTAGAAACGCTTCACTTAATAAAATAATTCTAGTTGCTTCACAATATTTTGGGAGGATGAGCTATCCTTCAGTTAACCTATCATTGGATGTTTAATCAGTTTCTCTTTTTTGCTATTACAAATAGCACTGATACATATTTTAGTATTTTCTATTTGTAGACTTTCTTAGAATCGATTCCCTGAAGTCAAGTTACTACTAGTTCAAAAAGCATAAAAAATTAATTTTGATCTGTATCACTGCCAATTTTCTTTTCAACGGAGTTCAATCAATTTGCACTCCTACTAGCAATGTGCAAGAAAGCAGCTTACACACTGCTGCCATTGCTGAGTATTATCACAGAAAACAAACAACCAAACACTTTGCTAAATGGTCTCTCATTAGTGTTTTAATTTGCATATCTTTGATTACTAGCGAGATGGAACCTTTTTCCCCCTGTTTGTTTAACAGCTGAATTTCCTCTTTTGTGAATTGTCTACTTATGTCCTTTGTCTGTTCATCTATTGGGGTCTTTGTTATACCTATTTACATAGAGAACCAACAGGCATGTCCCAGAGAAAGGCCTTCTTTATGCAATACTGCTGAATTCCTCCCCTTTTAAGTCATTCCAGATTCAGCATTCAAATAGAAAAGTGAAGGGGAAACCAGGAAGAGTAAGCAGAGATAAATGATTCTTTTTCTCTGCTGTACAATAGAAATAAAAGTTCATGTTACTTTTGTTAAATGACACGTTTCCTTTATTTACCCAGTACTCATTTTTATAATATTTTGATCATTTTTCAAAGGACAAATTATATATTATATAATACCAGAAATACTGTCTCATCGTGAGTCATGGGGAAGCCATGGTGGTTCCACAGAAATGTTTCCATTCCAGGCTCATATTTTTAAATGACTTAATTAGGTTTGATTTAATTTAATTTAACTTGAATTTGAAGGGGGAGGTGAATGCCATCCTTTATTCTGTAGCCATCTTCCTGAAAGCCTGTTACTTCTGTGTATAAGTTCTCTTCTGAATACAGTTAGAGCAAGATCAATAAAGGGACATTAACCCAGAATCCCGGGCTTTGAAGTGAAGGTGGAACAGCTGAGCGAGTCTCTCTCTTTGCACTGGTGAGTAGCCTGACTAGGGCTCAAACAACACGGCTTCTCCTGGCGAGGAGGACTGTAGTGCTGATAATGGCTCCACAACTGCCTTTGTCCCGTTGGGTCAAGTGAAGAAACTCCCTCTGCTTCCCTGTCTGAAAAAAATGGGGATGGAAATACTTCATCTTCTTATCCAAAGGGATATTTGAAAGATTATATGAGGAAAATATTTGGAGGGTGAAAGGAAGAATGGCAGGTATTATGTTGTAGTAAAACATATTTTAAAATATAAGTCAAGAATTAGAAACAACTTTCTTTGTCAAATATCTCGGGGTCATGAAGACAATCAGGGAATACTGAATAGGATCTTAGAATCATCCAAGCCAACTCTCTCATTTGACAGAGGAGGAAACTGAGGCCCTGAGAGGTATTAAATTCTCTAAGATGACACTGCTAATTAATAATGGAGGCTGAATGTCAGTTTGGGAGTCCCGAATCTGGTCAAGAAATCTTTCTACTGCCACCCCTTCCCCATTCCAGTGGACTGAAAGTTCCTAAGTATGATCAAGTAAAGAATCCATTTTTATCTACTTATCCTTAATAGAAACAATTTCCAGATGCTCTCTTTTTTTCCTATAAAGGCTGAAATTTTGTTCATAGTAAAAATAATAACTACTTTAAATAAACTAATGAGGCAGGTTAGTTTAGGAAAAGGGGAGATGAGTCTAAGACCTGGCAGGAAAACATGGCCGCGAAACGCGTGGCCCTGGAACCCTGCCTGGAAACCCCCTGAGGGAAAGACCACCACCCAGAATAAAGCTGGAAAGACCCAGCAAGACCCTTCCACGAGATCCCACCCTGAAGGAGATTGCAACTAGATCCCATCTGGGGTCAAGGGGAGGCGCCAGACACCCTCAAGGGGCTTCACCATTGGTCCCCTGGGAACTAACGGGTGGGGCAACCAATCAGAGCAGCAAACAGCTGGGCCCTTCTCCAACATTATGAAAAGGAGTGAATAACAGCTTAATAAAAGTAGCCTCACAAGCCCAAGACGCTCTCTGCCTAGAGGAGCCCGCATCTCCAGGTCTAGGTGCGCAATGCTGTTCTCGTCTCCCATTCCTCAGTAAACTATTGGTCTAACTAAACTGGCATGTTCTTAAATCCTTTTATGTAACATGGTGAAGAACCTAGAGGAATCCATCATCCCCCGGCTTCCTCAATATATTATAATATAATATAATATAATATAATATAATATAATATAATATAATATAATATAATATAATATAAGTTTTCTGACTAGACAATATGAATTTATGTTAAATTTTTATATGTCCAAAAGGTTAAGAAATAAGCACCAAAGAGGAGATCTTAATCAAACTGAGGCTTCTTTGCAGACTCATATTTGCAAGCTGGTTTGGGCAAAACCAATCTCTATCAGCCAGTATAGTACTGCAAACACACAGGAAAAAGGTCACCAAAATGAAGTGGAACCAGTTTGACAGAGAGTATGCAATCTTGTTTCAACAGACTGACCAATACGAGAAGAAATAAGTTTGCTAAGCGCTAAGGAAGAGGGCTCTGTGATTTTTTTCATATAAATGAGAAGCACATCATAGAATGGAATCCACCCTTCTTTTCAGCTAATCATTTAAGCAAAAGTGTGTGGAAGACTCTGCAGAAGTAATGTGATTTGCAGTGAGGAAATTTAATATCCATACAGCAGAGAGTCTTATTTATCAAAGACTGGGGAAACAGGCACAAATTGGTTTATTTGTATGAAACTATAGACAATTGCATTAGCAGATTTGGCAGTTTGAGAGTATTTATGAATTTCAAAAAGAGAGATTATGTTTGTAAACTGGTCTGTTCCTCTGGGTGTGGTACCCTTTGATTATATTAGATTCAGTTGAGATGTCTTTGATTAAATTATGTAAGATTAGGGCTTTAATTTGACCATGCCATTAGGGCAACTCAGTTTGAGTCCCGACCCCCTTTGTGGGATATATAAACGGCTGCTCAATCAAGGAGACACACAGAAGTAGATACACAGGAGAACACAGAAAAAGGCAGAGGAGAGAACTTAGTTTTGATGCTGGAGCCCCTGGGAGACAGGAGCCATTCACCTGATAGTTTGCAGTTGAGGAGAACAGAGCAGCTGAGCCCTATACCAGCCTACAGCTGAGATCAGAAGAAGCTGGGCCCATGGAGCCTTAAGAGAGGAGAGGAAGGCTGAACCCTCAAAGAGATGCCCACCATCTTGCTTCAACATGTGGCAACAGACTTTGGTGAAAAAAGTAACCTTGAGATGGACTCTTTAGGGCCTTATAACTGTAAGCGTCTACTCCAAATAAATACTCTTTACAAAAACCAACAGAATTCTACTACTTTGCATCAGCATCCCTTGTCTGACTAATACGGCAGATATTTTCAAAATGGTTAAGAGTTCAAAAACAATTTTAAGTGGTGCTAGGGAATCTACACACTCAGATGGAGAACAGAGGCAAAATTTATCTGCCAAATCAAGGGAGAACGATTTTTCTTTTTTCCCCAATTTCTTTAACTATTATATAATTTCTACTTTAGTTCATACTTTCCCCAACTTAAAAAGGATTTCTAATATTTTTAGATATACAAAATCTCTCTACATATACACATTCGCATGCATACACACACATATTCACATGCATACAATGGTAGTTAATCAAACAGAAAAAAAAACGGCAAGAACTTTTCTGTTGGTTTTTCAAAGTAGCCATGTTATTTACCTATTTTTATTCCTTTTGTTAAAATAAGTCTTCTATACTTAGCACACTATGGATACTCAATAAATGTTTCAGATTCTTTAGATAGTTAATTCTGATTTCACATATCTTATAGAATAATTAAAGCATAGGAGTGTTACCACAATTCTAGATTTGAATTGGTAGTCCCAACAATGCTCGAGTCTGATTCTATGCCAGAAGTAAAGAAAAAAAAATATTGAATTTTAGTCATGACTTTCCATCTCTTTTTTCCCTAACCTTCAAACAAAACCAATAAAGCAGGAAAAAGAACTGTTCAAAGTTTTACTTTCTTACTGACCTCGCATCTCCATAAATGAAGAATATATTGGGAAGTGGATGTGGCTCAAGTGATTGGGCTCCTGCCTACCACACGGGAGGTCCCTGGATTGGTTCCCGTTGCCTCCTAAAGAAGACAGCGAACTGGCGCCACAGGCAGGTGTGGCGAGCTGACACAACAAGATGATGCAACAAGAGACACAAGAAGAAAAACATGAGTGACACAGCAAAGCAGGGAGCGGAGGTGGCTCAAGCAATTAGGCACCTACATCCTACATTGGAAGTTCCGAGTTTGTCTCCTGGTGCCTCCTAAAGAAACAAGGAAGACGAACAGACACAGCAAGTGCAAACAATGAGGGGGTGGGGAGAAATAAATAAATAAAATAAATCTTAAAAGAAAAAGAATATATTGTGAATTGTTTAAAAGGCATACAGAAGAGAAACCAAGGCCCCCATCATGTATCAAGTGAAAATTTGTCTCAGAATCACTGAAAATATATTTTACAGGAATACTCAATGAAGCCAACACCTAGCTCTTGTGGAAATTGTCACAGATGACTCAGTGGCTGCGCTTTATATCTCATATAATGGTGCCTCCAGCAATGCCGAGTGGCAGATTTGGTATTTTCCTGACTCACAAGGAGAGAAGCGTGCAGTCTGCTGAATCACCCTCCTTGCTTCCTGGGGCGCTGGGGTGTTCCAAGACACTAATGGAAGATTAAATAATGGTTACCATGACAGCTACCTAAATGCTGTCATGAAGATATCAACAGATGTATTCCAGTGCCCTGGGACTTGAATTCTTTTTCCTTCAAAAGCCTCAATCATTTTCAATAATTGAAGTTCTTCAATAACCATATGCAAAGTGGATCTGAAAAATTTGGTAAAATCTTTTTTTTTTAAACAAAACAAAACAAACTAGATAGGTTGTCATAAGATACAACTCATCTCTATTTAAGATGTATTCCTTCTAATGACTGATGTTGCTTATTAGAGCTTTAGAAGTTATAATGACTACTATCAAGGTGACAACATTTTTAACGATTTTTTTAAAGTTATGGAGACTCACATTTGAGGAAACAAATATGAATACTTCAAGCATTAGCCTGCATCTTGTGGCCACGGGGCTGGCTCTACGTGTGCCAGTGTCTAGGCTTGTCATTGCAGGTGAGAACCTGCCTGTTTGTGATGGGAAGTTCTGTCCTCTAGCCTGGCCCCCCTTCCAGTTACTAGAGCCATCAGTGAGAGCAGAGAAACAGCAGCTGGAGTTTTGAGCGAACCTGTATTTTCAGAACGTCTTAAAGTCTCGCTTTGGGGGAGGTTTACAATATTTTTGGAGGATTATAGTAAAGCCTCAGCTACTGAGGAGCACTTCCCATTACCAAAATGAGCATCACAGATAGTTCAATGACCCCAAAGGCTACTGAAATGCCTTTACTAAACGTTTTCACGTGTCGTGTGTCAGTCTTGAGTCTCTGTTGCTGCTTTTTAAAGTGTTTTCCTCCTTTCCTGTCACTTGCCCTCGGGATGGTGGCTATTAGTTTTCTGCTGAGGTGTTCCTTGGGATCCTTGTCATTTCAGTTGCACAAACATGTGCCAAGGAGCTGCCATAGTTTCTAAACTGCTCTAGGTTAGGAAACAGTTAACCAAGTGTATCAGTCAGGGTCCTGCGGGAAAACAGATGGTCTACGCAGAGGAATTTAAAGATGGGGCTTTTTTCACAGAGGTGTGGGCAGGGAAAAAGGAATCCAAAGAGGTGGTAAGGCACCTAGGGGCTAGCGCAGTGGGAAACCCTTCCTACCCCCAGGGATCTGGGTGTTAGAGCCTGGT
>PVKH010008298.1:0-19585 GCA_004027955.1 Chaetophractus vellerosus | reverse complement strand
CAGAAAAGGGTGACAATTAATTAATTTACTTGTAAAAAATGCTATATATCTCATTAAGTGGAAGCATAGATTTGTTTCATTTTTGTATTGAAGTTCAAACATGCATAGAAAGGTAGATATTGAAGCTAAGTAGTAAAATTCATGGACTGTATGATGTATGCATAATTATGACATGTAGGAATCAAACCTTCAATGTCCTGTTTCTGAAAAATAATTAAACTCTGTCACTAGAGGGTGCTGTCAGGACACTCAAAGGAAAAGGGGATTTTATTACTCGTTCTGATTTGCATTTTGGGCAAACTTCTGTGACACATGGTGGCCAGCCATATATAGCTCCCCATGGACATCAGCCCATAGTACCATAGAGCAATTTCTCAGTGTGTTCTTGTCAGCATGGTACCTTCATGTGAATGATCTGATTTGGCAACATAAGGAAGCTTCACAGTAAGTTCTCAGTGTAACATACTCTTGGGAAAGCCTCCCCAACCACTCCAGAGAGTGACTTTCTAGCAAGTTGTAATGATTCAGTATCTCAGTAAACTTCAGGGCTTCCAGTAAGCCATTGCCTCACCCTTTCCAATGAAATATAAATGTCAGCCCCATAGAGAGCCCTCTTCAAGATTTTTTTTTCCATCTTTTATCCTTTAATAATGTCTCAGCCTTAGGTGTAGAAACTCCTTATGTATGCTAATTTGCTAATTATTGAAGTTCCTTTACCCCTTAATAGTCAATTTGTGTAACTAATCCCCTATTATATTTATTAATTTTTATGTTAAACTTTAAAATTAAATCTGTATATTATACTATGTGGTTTCTTTCTCCTGAATGGACTCCACCTAATGCATCCTTCTTGTGGTATACCAATTGCATCTGTTTCATTGGATGATATTGCCATACAGATAACTGAAGTCTGTAGGTTTCCATATATTCAATTACAAATAAATTATCTACATAGAAGATATCATTTCTAATTTGAAACCTCAAAATAAGATTTTACAATCTACATATGAGATACTTAAATAGTCTTAAATGAAATGTGTGAAAGTGAATTTAAATTTTTCATCAATTGATTTTAAATTCTCCTTATTTACCTTTTTTCATGTAAAATAAACTCCACAATTCAATATTACAATACTCTTTAATGTTTTAAATTTGCCAAATTCCAAAGTCTCCTACATTATGATTATTAAACCAAACTTAATTATATAACCATGATGTAGCTTCATATATGCTTATTTGTATTAGATATAGAACAATCTAATCAATAAGAGTTATTTTTTATGTTCTTTGGTAATCTATCCTAGTGATATTTTTCATTAAGACTTTATTTTCTCTTGTTTTTCAAAAATATTAAACCAAAATTTAAAAAAGTAAAACTGTGCCATTTAATTATGTGCACTACTGCAAACGGTAATTAAGCATCTTTTTTAAAAAAATAAGAAAAATGATACAAAACAAGTCCTACAGCTAAGGGAGAACTATTTTCAAAAATCAATTATTCTCTGAAACACAGGAAGCTGCTTTTCAGAAATTACAACAAAACGAACTGCTGGTAACCATCCTACTGTATATCCATTTCTCAAAATATTACAAGCACTTTCACACAAAAAAGCCAATTCATTCATTATAAAATGCCCCCTAGGCATAGATTTTCTCCAAGTGAGCTTCATATTTCTTTTTTGCAAATGAAATCAACTTCAAAAATAGAGAGAAACGCACTGCAACAGCAATTGAGTTGCTTTAAGCATGTGTACTGACTATACAGTGTATAAATATGCTTTAATCGTATATATTGACTATATAGTATATAAATATATGGATATTTCAGTATGATTTATACTTATAATTTAATAGTTGAGTCAGTATCTTCATTGAATATATGTATCATACTCACAATTTCTATAGCATTCATTCTGTACTATAACCATGGACTGAAAGTGAAATGCATATGATAATGTAAGCTGTTCAGTAAACAATTATTCAAATTTTATGTTTAAGTACAAGTGTGTGTTTTGAAAATGAATGATTTCACAAGACAGCATATTGTAACTTATCCTCCTCAAGCTACATTGTCTTCAAAATATCTAAAATTGTTCTCTTAAACATAACACTTCCAAATAAGCACTTTGTTCTTTAGCGTTGAAAAAAAATATGACGTTATTTTAACACTTGTTGGCAGTTTATTATTGTAGTTTCACAGATGTAACACTAATTCAGAAAAACACTTTTTTTTTTTTCTAAGTATATCAGCATAGTTGAAGCAAGGGAAAGCAAGTTTATTAGAAGCTGGATGTTACAGTATTATGAGAGGTTACTTTTTTCCCGCTCCGTAATTTAACTCATACCAACTGAACCATCTGGATAATAAGTAGAAGATTTATATAGTATCCTTCCAGGGAGCATGAGTGCCCTTTGCACAATATTAGGTACATATTTTAAAGCATGTGAAAATTATAATTGCTCAACAAGGGGTTGTTAAACACAATTTTCTAATTATTTCAGGTAAAAATTTCTTTTGAGAGTTAGACTGACTAATCAAGAGTAGCCCATCACGCCACACATGGATTGGTCATCTTAAATGTTTATTTATGTACAAATGTCCAGCCTTTGAGGCCTGTATGTTTCCTTGGTACACCAGAAATGAATAGCAAGAAAGAACTTGTCATTGCCTGTAGGCTTCAATCATACTTCTTGTTCCGTTAAGCTGTAGGTATATACTTCTGATCATTATATTTTAGACATGTACTCAATAACATGAACAAATTCTTTTTCAGTTCTTTGCTTAGTTCTACCAAATACTACTTTGAAGACAAATTCATCTTTGTACATATATTAATATTGTAGGTATTTTAAAATAGTATAAATGTAAAACCTTTTAAATTTATACCACATATAATGTTTTCTTCATCTTTTCTTTTTTGTTTTTATTTCTTTTTTTCACACATAATGTTTTTTTTTTTTTTTTAAAGATTTATTTATTTTATTACATATCTCCCCTTCCCCCCCGTTGCGGCGACGCGCCGAGACTTGGTCACTGCGCAGGCGCGGCTTTCCCCGCTTGTGGGCGGTCTCTGCTTCCATCACGGCCGGCTTTTCAGTTCGCGGGTGGCTGGCTGTGCTCGATTTGCAGGCGACCTGCCCTGTCCGTGGCGGCTTTTGCCTGTCCATGGCAGCTTTTTGCCCTGCCCACGGCGGCTCTGGCCCACCCATGGCGGCTTGCCATTCTCAAGGCGGTCTGCCCGCTAGGAGAGGTCCCCGGGAACCGAACCCAGGGCCTCCCATGTGGTTTCCCAGCGAGCTCTTTATCCACTGAGCTATCTAGCCGGGCCCCACACATAATGTTTTAATATACATATTAGCGATGGTAAACTGAGGCTTAGATTAGGAGGCCTGTCAAAGATCACAAAACTCTTTGAAGTAGCACCATCAACAATACTAGTAAATCACTTATTACACTTATTCCTTATGGATTTCATGTTCTACTCTGTCAGAGAAAATTGCATTTTATGTTCTACTTGCCTCTATTCTGTGTAGGAAATTTAAACATGTGGAGAAAACATATGTGAGGTGTCTTATTTTGCCAGCTGCTGAAAAAAATATCACATAATAGGTTACCTTAAACAGAATTTATTGGCTCAGTTTTAGAGATCGGAAGTCCCAAATCAAGGCTTGGGTAAGGTCATTGCTTTTTCCTACCCTCAGTAGCCTTCTGGGGATGGCAGTCCTCCATCACATGGTAATCTCTCTCTCCTTGTGTCTGCGCTTAAAGTTTCCACTGACTTTCCTTCTGGCTTCTCTAGCTGCGTCTGAATTTCTTCTCTTAATAAGGACTCCAGTTATGTGGGTTAAGACCAACCCTGGTTCAGTTGGGTCACACCAAAATAGGATTTTAGAAGATCCTATTCACGAATGAGTTCACATCCTGACTGAAAATACATCTTCAAAGGGTCATACTTACGATGGGGTCACACTTACAAGAACAAGGGTTAAGATTAAGAACATGCCTTTTGTTGGTGCACATGATTCGCCACGCCACGTGTGGTTATATGTATGTGGGGAAGGCTGCATCTATTTTCTATTACAGGCATTTAAAAATGCTTTTGCATATAACAGGTTTAAGAAACTCAGTTAACATTATTTATGTCAGAATTATTAATGAATTAAAAAGAAGACATAAAGAATCTGGCTTCATTTATTGTTATTTGATTGCTGGCAGCTTTCCTGTCTCCCCTTTTAGTCCTCCATACCTTTCTGCCTCACCTATGGGATACTTAGGTGCTGTGTCTTCTGCTAATAACACACTATCTAAGTTCTCGCCCTTGAGCATAGAAACCCTTACTCTTCCCATTTTCCAAAACAACAAAAACCTCACACGACGACTCTCTTTCTTTTTTCTCTCAAGCCACTTTGGATTGGCTTGGGAGACCGCCCCTTTCTCCCCAGAAAGTTTCTTTATGTAAATAATAATACTTTTCATACCCTCTTGGTACATGTGGGGAGTCATCAGCCTTGACTTTTGAACCAAATTTTGCATGGAGGGTCCACCTCACTTCCGTGCAGTGACTACAGTTGGACAATATTTCTAGGGAACAGCTATTAACATCCAATGGAGCACTAACAGTTTGTGAAATGAAGCTTAGCAAAACATTAATATATTAATTAATCCTCTATCTTTTTTTTTTTTGCTTGCAAAGGCAATGAAAAAGAATTCAGTTTATAATCCCCCCACCCTGAGTGAGTGTTTAAAGGCAAGGAAAAACACACCCTTTTAGATATTTTAGTTTGGTATGGTTAGTAAAAATGAGTCCCATTTCCTTAGTCACACCTCATTTAATAGTCATAAATTATGTTTGCCTATTCTATTGACTTATATTAATATTTTTAGTTACTGTGAATTATTTAGTCACTCAATTTAATGTGATAATATTCAAATGCAGTCACTATTCTTTAAAATTACTTTTAAGAAGTGTTGTTTCTATTTTGTGCAGCAAAAGAAAAACAAAAATAACAATAAAAATGCATCAATGTCCCCTATTTATTTAGATATTCTTTGATTTTTTTTCTAAAGCATCTTGTGGTATTCAGCATATAACTTTTGCACAAGTTTTATTAGATTTACATCTAAATATTTCTCTTTTTTGTAGTGGATTACAAATGGTGTTGTATTTTAATTTGTTTCCAAATATTTGTTGCTAGTATGTACAAAAACAAATTTTCTATATTTTTCTTGTATCCTGAAACCTGCTGAATTAACTTATTACTTGAGGATGTTTTGTGTAGATTTCTTAGAATTTTCTACATAGACTATCATGTTATCTGTAAATACAGAAAGTTTTCTTCCTTTCTAAAAAAAAAAAGAATTCAAATTTTCTCTATGAATGGAAAAAAATGCATCTAAATCTTTTCATAAGGTAGTACCTTGCTAGGCTTTTGCTATAATTCTGAATCATCTCCTGTAAACGGCTCCTGTAAGCCATCTGGGTCTATCATTTACATAACTCTTTAAATTTCCAGTCACTTAACATAGTATGAAGAACTTAATTAATAAATTAATATATCCCAGAACTGAATCTCCTTGTTGCCGAAAATAAGGACCATCTTTTTCTGATAAAAGTTATAGCTATTTCTCTGCCATCTACAATTCCAGCTATTCATTCATTGTCTATTTTGGGTAAAAGTATTCTGTAATGCAGATAAGACTCTAACAGTATAATCATCTATATTCTGCAATGACAACAAATTCTGGAATATGCTACTGAAGCATTAAAATAAAGTCTTATATGAGTATGGATTTTTTCTATTAATTTTCACAGGGGCAAAGTGAGACCAACTGCTTATTTTATATCATGTCTTATATGGTACATTTCCTTCATTTTCTTTACTGTTACTTTGGAAGGTATACAAAATTTGTCTCTGGTACATAGAAGGTTAATTTTAAAACTTTTAAAACTATACCTGGGAACATATATTAATCTGGGAGGCCCTGGGAACCCAATCCAGGACCTCCTATGTGGGAGGTGGGATCTCTTGGGTTCCCAGTGCCTCCTAGAAAAACAAAACAGGCAAAACAAATGAAAAACAAACAAACAAGCTCCGGAAAACCGATGTGGCTCAGTGGTTGAGTGCTGGCTTCCCACATATGAGGTCCCAGGGTCAGTCCCTGGACCCCAATACCTCAAAAAAATGCGCCAAATATAAAATATGGGCTATAGTTGGTAGTAAAATTTTGACGATATTCATTCATAATTTGTAGCAAATGTCTCAGAACCATGCAAGGAGTTGGTGGTGGGGTGATGTACGGGACCCCTGTATGATGTTATGCTTGTTTGCTTTGTAAGTTCACAACTTTTACTATACACTTACTGTTTATGTATAATCATGTATAAATGATATAAAAATAATGATAATAATATTAATAGGGTGGGTTGGGAGAAAAATACACCAAACATAACAATCTTTGTTTAGTAGTAATATTTTGAGGATGCTCTTTAATCATTGTCATCAAGAGAGTGGAAATAACCAGAAAAAAGTAGATTTTTGGACTAGTTTCAAGAATTATGTGGGAGTCAACTTAGCTATGCTGAGAATCTTTAATTTCCTCCAAGAACACACATGGAGATTGATTTAAGATTTTTATCTCAGTTCTTCAAAAGAAGATAAATATGTTAAAAAATAAAAATTAAACAAACTTATATTGTACAAATGTTTTATTATAAACACAAATAACTTCTACTATGAGTAATTTTAATCATAATTAGTTTCCTTAATTCTCATCACCACCTTCACACCTTATTCTGTATTTACTGATAACTTCCTGGATTTTGACCTAGTTCAATATGATGAAATCCAATTATTTTTTAATTGGAATTCTAGTATTTATTTAACTATATTTCTTTAGCTGTAATTCCATTATATGAATTCCATTATTATTTAATGAAGGGATCTTTCTTTTATTATTGCAGTCATTGTTTTAAGTGATGTTTGTGTTTGCAGTTATTTTCATTTTATTGCATTATTTTCCTAAAATAATCTATATATCAATCCTTTGAAGTTTATTGAGACTTAAGTTTTAGTCTAATACTTATTCCATTTTTATAAAATTTCATGTGTGCTTTAAAAGAAGTGTATTCGTAGATTGTTGGTATTAAAATCTAAGTCTATATTATAAATGTTTCTATTTAATTGTATTGCTTTAATATGTCTATATTTCCCATTACTCAATCAATTGTTGATAGTGGTGCTTTAAACTACCAATTACACTTGCTGAGTTATCCTTTCTCTCTGCATTTCTATAATCTATTACTCAATATATATTTAAGGTGTTTTGTTATACGTATATTTATTAATGAGGAATATAGCTTCTGGGTCTATATATCTTTTATGTGCATACACTATCTTTTTTGCCACTTACAAACATTTTGTCTCATAAATAGTAAAAATTGTAGTCCTTATTTTCATAGAATAGGTTTGATTCTACCATTCTATTTTCAAATTCTCTGTGCCTTTTCATGTTGAGAAGTTCTCATAGACAACATAAAATATATTTTGTTCTAACATCCATATGAGAATTTTATAATTAGGTTTAACCCATATACATTTATTATAATTACAGTTAAATGGGGGACTAGTTATGTTACTTTATATTTCCCAGGCTCGAGTTTTCTTTTTATTATTTTCCCTTTCCCATCTATTTTGTACCAAACAAAATGTACATTGATTTTAATTTCCCTATATTGAATTTTAAAACTTTTTAGCACTTTTTTCCCTCCATAATAAGCATGTATACGTGATTTTTAAAATTTAACTCCCCCTTTCCCATTAGTTTGATATTATTTAGCATTTAATTATAGTTTCTTTCTGTATACTTGCTTTTCCTTTCCTTTAGGTTGGTCTAAGTCTTTTATTTTATTATGAAAATTCAGATTTTTTATCCCTTACTTCCAAAATCTTATGTAGCAGAGTTGTGTTTAGTTTTGGTTTATTAATCTTTTTATCATAGTACTTTAGCCAACACTGTTTTCAATTATGTGCAATATGAGTTTATGAGTTTATATGCCTAAGAATAGATACACAGCATATGTTTGCATGAAAATTTGTCTGAGGATGAAATTTAGATTCAAAATAATTTTTCATCAATAATTAAAAATTAGCACATCATTATTTTACTGTATCCAATATTGTAGAGAAAATTGATATCAAATTAATTTTTCCTTTATGGGGGGGGAGCCTGTTGTCCTAGTGTTATGGAGATTTTCAGGTTTTCTCTTTATTTCAGACATTTTAATTTCACTGTAGCACATTCCATATCTTGGTTTTTTATTTTAGTTATTATTTAACTCTTAATGGGCCTTTTTGCACTGAGTTTTCCATATATATATGGAAATATATATATATATATATATATATATATTTGAGAAGTTGTAAGTTAACAAAACAATCATGCACACATCAATCACTGTGTGCATCTCTAACATTTCTTCAAATATTTCTCCCTAAAGATTTCACTTTTTCCTTATGTGATACAGATTATCTCAATATTGACTCATATTTTCATCCTTTTCATCTCTTAGGTTTTCTTTAATATTTTATATTTCTTTATATTTCTGTTTTGCCTTTATTATTCAGCTACATCTCTGGTGCTATTTATCCTATCTTAGGTTTTTTTTTGACTCAATATATTTTATAATTACTTTCTATATGGTTCCTTTATGACAAGGGTTCTTAACTTCTTTGTTCCACGGACCCCTTTGCCAGTCAGGTGAAAACCACGGACACCTTACAGAATGTAGTGGTGAATAGTTTTATGACACTCAACTATCCTTGGGTCTAACAACTACCATAATTTCGAAGTATAAATGAGCATGAATGATTTTTCAAAATATGTAACTACTGTAATGTGATATGGAATGAATACTACTGTAATTTATTGCATACACTCAAAGTGAAGGAAATGCTAGATTTCAGTTAAAGGCCAGAGAAAAAAAATAATAAGTTGGTTTATTTTCAGTTCATTCTCATGGACCCCATGAAGTCTTTCAAGGGTTCCGTGGATCCCTGGTTAAGAACCCCTGCTTTAGGATGATAATGTCTCCAGACCTAGAGTGAGGGATATTTTCAACAGAACTTATATAGAGTAACATGTAATGCAGGGCCCCCAGGCCTATTTAAATTATTTCATATATTAGTGGGGATTCCAAAAGTAAAATAAATTACATGCAAAAGACAATAGAGGAGTGGATGTAGCTCATGTGGTTGAGTATCTGCTTCCCATGTATGAGGTCCTGCATCAATCCCCGGTACCTCCCAAAAGAGAAAAGAAAGAAAAAAAGAAAGAAAAAAAGGCAATAGAAAGTTCCTGAAAATGAGAAGAGGGTCTTTTAAAAGTTATAGAAGTCAGACAAGGTCTTTGGAAGATATTTTCCCAAAGTCTTTCCACTGAAAAGGTATTCAGCTCTAATACAATTATAAAAGCGAAGAAATGATGAGCACATTGGAGAATTCAGAGGTAGGTTCTAATACTGCTTAACAGCATTCAAGAGTAGAACATGAATCACACATGATTTTGGCTCTGTATTAGCCATCCAAAGGGGTGCCTTTGCAAATATACCAATAATTGGTTGGTCTTTATAAAGGGTATTTATTTGGGGTAGAAGCTTACAGGTCACAAAACATAAGTTTCTTCTCTCACCAAAGTCCGTCACCAAAGTCCATTGCCACGTGTTAGAGCAAGACAGCTGCCGTTTGCCAGGGTTCAGTCTTCTTGGGTTCCTCTTTTCCCCGTGCTGCATTTCTCTCCCGGCTTAACTTCTGTTTCCTCCACAAGGTCAGCTGTAGACAGTCAGGCAAACAACTCATTTCTTTTCTCCTGGGGCATTCTCTCCAACATCAGAACTGCTTCTCAAAAACTGCTTCTCAAATCTGCTCCCACTGTCCTTTGCCTTGCCTTTTATATTCGATTCTCTCACCCACCAAGGTGTGGGGCTCAATGCCCTACTAGGTGGCCCAGTCAATGCCCTAATCAAAACTTAATCATGGCCAGATGAACAGATCCATTTACAAGCATGATTCAATATCGATTTTTGGAATTCATAATTACATCAAATGGCTACAGGCTCTCTCCTCACTTTGTATGAACGATCTTTAGCTATGAATAAATATTAATAGGCAAGAAGAAAATATAGTGGGAAATAACCCTGTTGCCAACCCACTAACAATTCACTAAATATTTTGAAAGAAATTTTGTATTTCAACAATATAAGTATATCCAATAGAATTAATTAATTAACATGCATATGCAAATTCACTCTCTTGAGAAGTCTAAACTCTCTCTTAAAAGGCTTCCAATTCATTAGGTCAGACCTATCAAGGGTCTGAGCATCAATTCAACTGATTACATCTGCAAAATCCATTCACAGAAGAACCTAGGTAACTTGGAGAAAAAGTTTATATGTTAAAAATGCTGCTGCTGCTTATTTTTTGTCCTCCAAATTTGCAAGAGAAAACTTCTTTTAACCCATTCTATTAGAAACATAATTAGAAATGGAATTTGGGTTCATTTGGTTTAGGCTAGACAAGCGACATACCAGAAAACCATCACAGTCTTGGAATAAAACAGAATAACACTCAACAAATTGATAGGCCTACATATAAAATAATGACATTTTTTAACTCAGTCATTAAACTCTGGAGGATGGAGTCCCTTGATAAAAACACTTGACAAAATTACAAGCAGAAAAAATTTTGGGAAAAAAAAAATGTTCTCTCAGTTAAAAAACAGGTTCCCTGTGGGGAAATCAAGGGTTCAATTTCTCATTTTTTCTTACACTCACAAGGATAAATTAAATAGTTCAGAACATTATTGCAAATTTTTATTGACATGGGTACTATTATAGCAACCTATATTCTATAATTGTCACAAAACCTCTCCTTACAGTCAGCAACCTCTTCTTTGGTGGGTGATTAAAATAATCCTTAGATATTGCCCATGTCTCAGCTCCTAAGTATCATACTCAGACCTTTAACTGATGTGCATTCTATTCTCCTCCATGACAAGAGAACCTCTAACTTGATAGGGAAACAATACTATACATATGGTATTAAATACTGGATTGTTGGTGTCTTCCTTGAAATTTTCAAGGACTGCCTTATTTAAAGCAAGTTCATACCCAATTGTTTCATAATTGACCAAACGCTTGTATCTAAATTAAGCCTAAACTGAAGATCTCAAGGAGATACTGGGCCTCTTGTCGGTTAAAAATTTTATTATTATAGGCAGGATTATTGTAACTAAATGAGTAATGTATAGATTAACTAATTTAAACCTCTATCCATACGAATACAAGGCCCTCTAAATCCAGAAGTTTGTAGTTAAACACCTAGTAATGAAAAGATCCATCATACTTTGTAGCAATAACTTCAATACGCCTATGCTCAAGATTTTAAAAACTCAATGGGAAGGGGTAAAGATCCATTAAGGACTTCAGGAAAATCAATATTAGAGTCATTTCTCATTTCTCTGTGATCTTAACCATAATATTATTTTATCTTCAGTACCTCTTGTGGCTACATATTTTATAGATGTAGACCTGTATTTTGCTTTCTTTACTGTTTCCTTCTATGACAATATTCAATATATATTTTCCTTCTCCTTGTAAAATTAGCAGAAGTCCAAACCTCAAGGCCCATTTGAATACCTCAATTTCATCAAATACCCCCTTACAAGGAGTTTTGAATCTCTTCACGTCATTGTTTTAATTATTCCTAGAATAGAATAGATGGAAGCTTTTAAGCGCTAGAGACCTATGGCTCTGATAGATTGCATGCACATATATTGAATCGAATTCTGTGACAATTGGAAGCTTTTTGTGGATCCCAGAAAAGATTATGCTCTTGAAGCTATTCCTTTCCTATGGTTGTGGGAAACTTTGATTGGATTAGATTCAGTTGGGAGCATTTGATTGGTTTGCTTTGTTGACGTGTAGCCCAGTCTGGATTTTTGTCCACTTGCTGGAGTCTTTTATAAATGGGAGAGAGAAAATGCCGCAGACACAGACACAGACATGCACAGAAAAAGGTGGCAGAGACAGAGAACCCTGAGTGTCTGGGAAAGATGTCCCAGAGGCTGGAGGCTGGAATCAGCAAGCATAGAATCTCACAAACAGGCCCCGAGTAGGCAGAGAGGGGAGAGATGAGCCATATGCCTGACCACCCACAGATGCTTGGGAAGAAAGTAATCCTGGAGAGAAGGCAGAGACCCAGACCAGCAGAGCTGCCATTATGTCTTGCCACAGGGCAGGAGTCCTGGATCACCAGCAACTTATCTTCAGTGAAACAGCATTTCTAATGATTCCTTGATTTGGACATTTTCACAGCCTCAGAAGTGTAATCTTTTAACCTAATAAGTTCCCAATATAAAAACTCCTGGAAGATTTTAGCAAACAAAAACATATCCTACACTGATTGTTTCACTAGTGACAGGGATTGTTTATTTTTGTTTATTTTTGTTTTTTGAAATTCACAGAAAATATTTTAATTAAATATTGTGTAAAATGAACATTTTTATACAGTTAAATATCTGTAAAATGTACTGATAAAACAATCTTATTGCAGGGTCTTTAACAGGAAAATCTACCATTTAGTGAAACACTCAGTTTGGAGATGATGAAGCAATGAGGGCATAGACTAATTAATCTAAAACACAAACTGAGTGCAAGTATGAAGAAACTTGCAAGTGTCCTGAATATGTACACGTGAGCTCTTTTTTAGATCTCCACTTATTTATACAAAATAAAATACAGGTAATTTAGATCCAAAGTTACTTCTCAGGCTGTTTCACCTAGCTAAGCTTCATCAGCCATCACGAAGCCAGAAAGCAACCTGCTGTCCAACCTGGATGTTCTGTGTATTTCATTTAGTCCCTTGAATGAACATTTTCCTAAAATGTGCATTTTTTTCAAAGTTTGTTTTAAATTTTATTTCTGCTGCAATTTGCAAAATGTTTGCTGTGCTGTATCTCCAAAACATTTAGTCAAAGGAAAAAAAGAAAAACTGATCCTTTTGGTCTTACTGTGGATTTGGCACTAAACAGGCACAATATATGAAGGATGTCATTCCAGCTAAAAAGTACAGACAGTGCTGCTAGTTCTGACAGCAAAAAGGTAGTGGTAAAAAACAAAATTAAAAAACAAGCGATGATATGGGCTCTCCCTAAAACTCTCTGAACCCAAGGTGGACCTGGGTGGAGGAGGTGGGCAAAATGCAGCAGACAGACTCAGGAAGGAGTGGCAGATAGAGTACCAGGGTTGTTCTTTTCTTTGGTGTTTATTTTTTTAACTCCATAAATCTCCAACTGAAATATTAACAATTGTGGTGTAATCTTGTAGTGACAGGGATTGTTTTTAAAAGTTTTAAAAAATCTGTCTATATATACTTATCACCCCAATCTTTAGAAAAAAATGGTAAGAACAAAGGTAATTCTAAATTCAAATTGACAAACTCTCAGAGACTCTAGAACTTCCATGGCATAAGCTATGCCATTGGCTTAATGAAAATGAAATAAACTATTTCTGCAGTTCCTTGACCCTCCTAGTATTATTTAGTAACAGAAAGAACTATGCTTCTAGGTATAAAACATCTGATTCATGACCCCACAATATTGCAAAAAGACATGCTCAAATATTGCTAGTGATTCCAGTGATTTCTAAGAACTATAATTTTCAGAAGACAATAGCTTTACTCAAGCTTTACATTTTTTCCTTTTATTTATTTTCTTATCTATCTCCTTTCATTATTTAAGTTGTTTAAGGCTATTTTTATTAGGTTATATATTAGATTCCCACTCTTATTATTGTATATGTGTCCTCAGGTCTAAGAACTGACAATAGTTCACCTGTGAGCAGTCTAAAGCAGGCAAACAAATTGACTGTTGCATATGTACACTGCTTGTATTTTGTTTTCCTTTGGGAGTCAGCCATCTTCTCTTGGCACTAGTTGTTTGAAATAAGTTGTTTTCCCAGGGTTTTAGTTTCCTAAACTGCTCATGCAATTATCATGAAATGGGTAGGCTTAAAAAATGGGGATTTATTAGCTTATGGTTTTGAGGTTAAAAGAAAATCCAAATCAAGGCATCCTCAAGGTGATGCTTTCTTACAAAGACTGTGTAATTCTGGGGCTGGCTGCTGGTGATCCTTAGCTCCTCCATCATATGGCAAGGCATATGGTGGTGTCTCCTGGTCTCACCCTTCTCCTCCAGGTTTTGTTTATATCCAGCCTCTTGCTTCCTGTGACTTTTTTGTTTTAATCTGTCTGAATTTCACTCTGGCTTTAAAGGACTCCAGTAACAGGATTCGTCCTGAATGAGGTGGGCTATACCTTAATGGAAGTAATCTCATCAAAAGTTCCTACTTATAGTAGGCTTATACCCACAAGAAGGGACTAATTTTGGGAACATATTTTTCTGTGATATATACAATTCCAAACCACCATACCTGGATAACTGGAATCACAGTCTGGTGACTGGTTAGAAAATAAACACTACAACAGGCCAGAAAGCCAGAAATCTAAAACTGCATATCATGTTTTACCTAGAGAAAGGATCTTTCATGAAAACTATCTGTATAAACAAACTTTCACAAATAAATCATAAATATTTCTTCAAATTTTTTGTCCATTTTCAAAACTACACATACAAAGAAGCTCCCTTAAACTAGATTATAAATTTCTTGACTTCATCTTTCTACCTCTGAGACATTACAAAGAATAACTCAAGGTAGAACATTCCCTTAGTGCAATAAAAATAAAAATCAGCTTTGCCTTATTAACAGATTATTGTGACTGTATTTCCATGGAATCACAATTTGATAGTCTATTTATTTCTATAGTTTAGATATTTTCTAAATTATTTCAGAAAAATATTAGGGTCAAAATAATAAAGGATGTCATAGGAAAATGAAGTCATATACAAATAAAAAAGCAAAATAAATGACCTCAAATCCCATTTATCAAAAATAACTGTCATTAATATTTGTAAATATAACCCCATATCATTCAAGCAGCTAAAAGAATTGCAAGAAATAGACATACTTTCAGAAAAACTATCATAATGTGCTTATGTTAATAATATTACATTCATTATTATTGATTTTAGCCAAAAAAGAAGCTAATGAAAATACTAACCTTATGATAATTTCCATGATAGTATTATAATAAAAAAATTGTTCTTATAATATTTAGAGGTTGGAGTAAATATGCTTTTAAGATATTTTGTATTTCAAACGCAGACACTATCATTTATTTTCCAAATAAGTTATAGTGGGGTAAGGAATTAAGAAATTTACACCTATTTCTATGACACAGTCTACATATTCTGAAGTTTTACAATAATACATTAATATTTTATTTATTTATTTATTTGTTTTTTTATTTAGTGACACATTGTTTAGAATGTTTCTTCTAACTCTGCAATGGCTCATTTTGCTTTTTCCATTAAATTTTCTTGAGCCCTGTCAATTGATGTTCATTTCCTTTTTTAAATAAATTTCTTTGAAACTTTGTTAACCTTTTATTTGGAGAGGCATGTGGTTTGTAATTATCCTGAGACTACAGAGAAATGATTAAGTGATTTATCTATTTGCCTTGGATTTTTTACAACATGATATACATTATTTTACTTTTGCAATTATCCTTTTAGTATCTCTTGTGTATATTCTCTTATCATAGATTATTTCTCTAGGACCTATCAGGCATAGACCCTTAATAGGTCTTTCTATTTTCACTCACAATTTAATCACATTAACTTTTTGATGAAGAATATGGTGTGATTTGGGAGTAAGGGCAAGAAGTAAGCTGGAGCTACCTTCATATCTGAATAGCATTTCTTTGCTAATTTGCTTAGTTGATAGTTTTAAAATGTAAACTTACTATTTTGAGATAATTTTAGATTCACATATATTTGTAAGTTGTAATACAGAGAGATCCCATATAAACTTCCCAGTTTTCCCAATAGTAAAAACCTGTAAAAGTGCAATACTGCAATCAGGATATTGACATTGATACAACCTGCCAGTCTTGTTCAGTTTCCCTAATTTTCATTTGTGTATATTTATTTAGTTCTATGTAACTTTTTCACAAGTGTATGTTCATATGTGCACCACAGTCAAGATACAAAACAATTCCTTCACCATACAATATGAAGACTGATTACCATCTTTTCACTCCAATCACACCTAATATAATTGTTCCTTGCCATCATCATACATGAGTCTTTTGTACCATTTTGTTTTTCTTACTTGTTTGGAGACTGTCTTTTGCTAAATTTTTCATTATGGAGCAACTCTAAGGATAGCAAGAAAATGAGAACTGCTTCTTTTATTGGGAAACAAGTTTATTAAAGAAATTAACCAGTGGCCTTTTTTTGTAAGTGAAAAATTAAGCATGTATAACCACAAGGAAGGTTTGATTAATTTAGTCCTCTACTTTTTATGATAAGTAAAGAAAACATTAAACACAGTTAATGGCTGTAGGATTTAATACAAACATGAATACTTTTTTTAAGATTCGTGCACATCATTATGCCACAGAATTTTGCACAATTTTCTCTCTTAGTGTTGGTTATATTAATCACGTCTATATGCAGCTCTTTTCTTGGATGGTAAATAGTGTCGGTATATGGAATTTCTTCTACTTGAAAGTCAAATGACTTTTTCTGTATAAAGAATAACTAAGAACTGTGAAATAAATTGGTGTCAACACTATGCATCTTTTGCAAGTATCTCTTCTTTCATTAGGCAGCAATATAACACTAGACTATCTACTATGCTTATATTTAGGAGAAACAAATATATAGAGGAACTCGACATGAGCTATATCCATAGCAAAAAGGGAGAAAATTCACAAACAGGGCTATTATTAAATATTTATCTGTGATAAGAGGAGCAAAAATGATAATTTACTTATAAGAAAACTGTGATCAAATAATTTAATGTTCTTTTTAAATATACTTTCTTGTCTGTGCATACAGCCAAAGAGTAGGTATCTCAAATTTGCTGACCAAGATACTCTATACATACACACAATTCCTATCTTGTTTAACATAATCAATATTTGAAACAGAAAGTACAACACTTTAAAAAGTGTTATAATATTGTGGTTAAGTGACATGAAATTCTGAAAAGATCTCTAAAATATTTTTTCTGCATCATTTAAAAGTTCCATATTCTAGAGTTTACTAAAATTTTGTTTTTGTTCCAACTGAACCATGTTGATCTTTTACCTTTATTTCCCTGTGGCCTGTGGACTATGTAACCTTTCTGTCTTTATTACTAGTTTCAGAATTTTATTTTCATTTTAATGTTGATGACTCAACCTTCCAAAATTTAGATTACCCATGGAATGAATTAACTGTCATTTTTATTTTGCAAATACAATTTTTATTTAGCAAAACTTTAACATATTTTCTGGCCACAGACAAATGTCACGAATTAATTTTTAATAGATATTGCAATATACAGAGTGAAATTAAAGTAGTTCTATTATAAGTTTCATCTAGCTTAAATTTACAGCATCAATAGACGCCTGTGCTTGGTGTGGTATAGTTATCTCAATCTTCTATTTCTTCATTAAAAGTATTCTCCAGACTTGCTGAATTCAATAGAAGAAATGTAATGAGAGTCTGTTCTGGTCCTCTGGGAAATTCATCCAAATAGTTATACTTCAAACAAAGTAAAAATGTCTTGAATTTTGCCACTATGCTCTTCAGGAATGCACTTAGTAACACTCTGATATCATTCCCCCCTGATTTCCTCCTAGGTCCTTCTGCTCTAGCAAGCACTGGCCTGCTTGCTTTTCCTCAAACACTCCGTGTGCTCTCCACTTTATTATTTGTGTACTGGCCATCACCTCTGCCTGAAATGCTTTTCCCCAAGAAACTCCATGGTCAACTCCTTCAACATTTTTGAAACTGCTCAAACATTACATTGCCAGCGAGGCTTACTCTGATCCCCCTATATGTGAAATTATAACTACCATCCTCCTTGACTCACAAGTCCTATTATCCTACCCTGATTTTACTTTCCAAAAGCAGTTCTCACTTTCCAATATAAAATACAAATAGTTAAATTGGTCAACTCTTTTTTTATTGTGTGTTTTATGATACTAGAATGTAAGCTCTTGGGGGCAGAGGGCTTTGTTTGTTTTGATCATTGACATAGCTGAAGTGCCTATATAGTGTCCGTAATAGCGAATAAACATTGATTAAAGGAATGTCTTTAATGTAGAAGACATAATTGTCAGTTCATATTTTCAATATGTGTTATCTATTGTATGCCAAGCACTATGCTATTTGCTGGGAATATAGTCATGAATCAGACAGGGGTTGTCTAGCCTCTCAAAGATGACATTATACAATGGAAAATACGCAAAGAGCATAAATGAGTGTTTAACACACTTGTGAAAAGGCTTCAGAGGATAAGTGGCTGAACACTATGAAAGTTCAGACAAAGGTGATTGCCATAGTCTGGAGGAAAGAGGGATATGTTAAGGCAGGGAAAGGCATTTATAGGCAGTGATATTTAAATTAACTTGTATTAATTTAATCCAGAAGATTTCCATATGTTATGCTATGACAAAATGAAAATGCTATGCTACATGAGATATTCATCAACAACAATATGCTTAAAGCTGCACAGCTCCCATAGCACACTTTGGGTATACCCTTTTCCTTTTATAGAGAAGTTGTAGGATTACAGAAAAATCATGCACAAAATACAGTTACCATATACTATTATATATACATACATATTTGACTTAACTATCAAATGAAAATTTTAAAACTCTTTGGTAGAAACTATAGGTGGATACCTTTCAGATAACAGACATTTTTTTTAATCAAGGCAGAAAAATCATTGATTTTAAATAAAATTATTGCTAAATTTGATTATATTAAAATTAAGATTTTTGTTCACCAAAGGATAACTTTATATGTAAAGTTTAAAAATTTAAGTGCTAAATTCAAATTCTGAAATGATAATAGACAATGACAAAGAAATAATATCATGAATTCCTAAATAACATTCAAAATAATTACAAAATTCTTTTACTTGTACAATAAAAATATAAAATTATGTTCATATATATTTTTATAATTTTTCAGCCCTTTGCAAAATTACAAAAACTAGGAAACAACCAATTTCATATATAAAATGTATTATATAATTATAAAAGTATAAAATAGGTATACTTTGGAGATATTGCAGCTTTGGTTCCAGAACACTACAATAAAGCAAGTATCACAATAAAGTGAGCTGCACATTTTTTTTTTTTGGTTTCCGTATGCAATATAAAAGTTAAGCTTATATTATACTGTAGTATAATAAGTGATTATGCCTAATATATATACATATATACATACTTTAATTAAAAATAATTTATTGCTAAAAAATGCTATCACCTGAGCCTTCACCACCTTGTAATATTTTTGGTAGTGAAGGTACTTGCCTCGATGTTGATGGCTGCTGACTGATCAAGTTATAGTTGCTGAAGGTTGATTTGGCTGTGGCAGTTTCTTTTTTTTTTTTTTTTTTAAAGATTT
>PVKH010008297.1:0-19591 GCA_004027955.1 Chaetophractus vellerosus | reverse complement strand
CCTCTCGGCTGAAGCCAGGAGTAGAGATGGGGCTACCCAGGAAAACTCTATGGGGGGGCCTCTTGTCCAGCAGTGTGGATCCTCTTGGCGTGCCCAGGAGACCCATGAGGTTTTTGAGAAAGGCACTTGACAGAAACACAGCTTAGACTGAAGGGGACAGAGAGAGGAGAAAGTAAAAGAGGAGTGCAGGGCTCCCAAAATTCTACAAGCAGGAAATGGGCTTATAGAGTTGCTCGGCTGCAAATACGGGCTGCCCTTCCAGAAGAGGGAAGGCAGACTCCGCGGACAAAGCCATGGACACAAAGTATGGCCAAGCCGCGGCCCCCAGGGTGGAGCCATGAGCCGCAGTGGATTCTTCCCAGGCCTCGACGCTTAATGGACTTTGCCCTGCTGGATTTCAGACTCGGTTGGGACCAGTGGCCCCTTTCTTACCCCCAAGCTCTCTCTTTTGGAATGGGAAGGCACACCTGTGTCTGTCTGCTGTTGTGAGTAGGCCCACAGGTGGACTGCACAGTCTCACCCACACCTGCCTGAGGGTATCTGGATGGCGAGGTTTGGGACTTGGTGCTGATGATATTTAGATGCTATTTTTGGATTTGGGGTGTATTAGTCAGCCAAACGGGTGCCTTTGCAAATATACCAATAATTGGTTGGTTTTTATAAAGGGTATTTATTTAGGGTAGAAGCTTACAGTTACCAGGCCACAAAGCATAAGTTTCTTCCCTCACCAAAGTCCATTGTCACGTGTTGGAGCAAGACAGCTGCCGACGTTTGCCAGGGTTCAGGCTTCTTGGGTTCCTCTCTTCCCGGGGCTGCGTTTCTCTCCGGGCTTAGCTTCTCCGCTTCCTGCACAAGGTCAGCTGTAGACTATCAGGTGAGTGGCTCACTTCTCTCCTCCTGGGGCGTCTTCTCCAACATCAGAACTGCTTCTTAAAAATCTGCTTCTCAAATCTGCTCCCTCTGTCTTTGGCCTTGCCTTTCATACTTGAGACCACACCCACTGAGGGGCAGGGCTCAACGCCCTACTGACGTGGCCCAGTCAACACCCCAGTCATAACCCAATCATGCCCAGATGAACAGATCCGTTTACAAGCATGATTCAATATGGATTTTTGGAAATCATAATTATATCAAATGGCTACATGGGGCCATTGGGGGTGAGGTGACTGTATCGTGCTCATGGGATGGATGTGAATTTGGACTGTACTGGGTTGGCGGGTGGCCTATCCCGAAAGAGATGTCTACCTAGAGCCCGTGAGTGTGACCCTCCTGGATAAAGGGTCTTTGCAGATACCCTGATTTTGGGCTTCTGGCCTGAAGAACTGTGAGAGAATAAATTTCTATTCTCTAAGTCGCCCAGTTTGTGTTAACTTGTTCAGGCAGCCCCAGGGAGGTAAGACAGTGGGTTATGCCACTCAGAATAGTAAAGGGACATTAATACATTTTGCACATAAAGGGCCCGTCTGGTCTGAAAGCACTGACAACCCCTGACGCCAGGGCTGTCTCCTGAAGCCTGGACTGGGGATGGCATAGTGTTGCCAGACCCTGGCCCCACGCACACACCCGCAGCCAAGCACGCGAGCTGATACCTCGTGCTTGTCTCTCTCTCAAGGCCTGATGGGAATCTGAATTTTCAAAGACTGCACAAAAGGAGTGTGCTTTAGTTTCCTGGGCACTAAATCATATACCTTGCAGTGGGTTGGGTTGCTTAGCAACAGGACTTCACTGACTCAGGGCTTCAGAGGCTGGAAAGCTGGTTCCTCCCAAGGTCAGTATCTTCTGGCTGTCCAGCAGCCTTTGGGGTTCCCTGGCTTTTCCATCCTGCGGCACCGCCCATGGCGGCATCTTTTCTCCCGCGTTGCCTTCCAGCTTCCGGCCGCTCCTTGTGGCTTCCTCTCCGTGTCGTCTCCTTTGCGGTGAGGACTTCGGCATGTTGGATGAGGCCCACCCTCGCTCAGCATCTTCGAGGCCCTGCTTACAGATGGGCCCACCCCACAGGGCCAGGGGCTGGGGCCTGAACGTGCCTTTTGTGGGGACATGATTCAGTCCCCAGCAGAGTGTTTCTTGAATTTTCAGATATTATTTTTTCCCTACAACAAAGGAACATTTCTTTTTAGGGTTTTCAGATGTAAGTTTTAAGAGAGTTGAAGCCAGGCACTGTAGACTTGGAGAAAGAATGCTATTTTTTAAAAAGGCCCTATATCATGTATGTTGTCAGGAATCTGAATGGAGAGTGTGCGTTACTTCAGACATCAGGCTCAGTGCCCCCGTGGGTGACCTGAAGTGAGTAACGCTTTCAGTGATTCTCTGAAAACGGTTCTAGTTACAGAACCCATTTTTGACGGGGACGCAAATGAGCCTGCCTTCCTGCCACGTAAGCTGGACGGGTTCTAGTCGGTCCCGCTGTTTTCCCGAGGTTTCCTCTTGGCTCGTAGCTTGCAGCAGAATTCCTGGAAGAGAGTTAGTGCAGGAGCTGGAGGGGGTGAGCTAAGAGCGCCCTCAGCTCCCTGGGCATGGGAAGGAGGAGAAGCGCCTGTCTCAGACACTGGCAGGCCGCGAGGGAATGCACACGTTTATCAGGATTTCTGGAAGAGCAATGGAAAGGCACAGGGAGAACCCGGCACAGACAGACACAACAGGGTGATAGCACGGAAGAATCGTTCCTGCTGTGCTCGCTCTTCCCCTCCCTCTCCCGCTACTGGCTCCTGGAGACAAGAGCTGCCTGAGCACAGGGGCAGGGAAGTGCGTCTTTGTACAAACTGTTATCAGAAAGGTTAGAAAGTCAGAAACAAAAGCCACTCTGTTTCAGACCTGAACTGAGTTTGTTGAAACCCAGCAAAGATGCTTCTTGAACTTTGCTTCCCCCGCCCTGGCCAGCACCAGCAGGGAGTTTAATTGAGCGTGTCTGGAAGCAGTTAAACTTTGTCCAAGGCGGCGATGCTCCTTCAGGTGAAAGCACAGGTTTTGCAGAAACCCCAGCATGACTAGCAGGTAGGACGGCCACATCTTTGCCAGCTCAGGGAAGCCAGCGACAGCACCCGGACAGAGGCCTCACAGCGCTGCCGGTAGGACGGGAAGGCAGTCTCCAGCAGCAAACCTCTCTTGGAGTTGGTGCACGCAGCCCAGGCCAGCCAGCAGGGTAAGAAGAGACTGATCGTGGCAGGAAGCTGACACTCTGCGCCTGGTCTTCACTTGCCCGCGGAGGAGCAGAGTGCAGGGAAGAAGGAACAGGAGCCACCAGGAGGGGTTGGCCGCGCTTGAGTGATTGGCAGCTCTGAACGTGGCAGCTTAGATGACTTTAAACGGCGAATGTGACCTTGACACATAGTGTAGTTTTCCCAGATGCTAAGATTTGTAATTTGTAATTTGTTTCAGAGGTTGGTAGTGTAGACTTGTGAGCTTCTGGGCAAATCTAGGTCCTCTCTCGGTGGCAAATTATAACTGATAGAGACATATCTGTGAGCAGTAGTTTAGCCAGTACACTCTGAACCAAACGCACAATGCTCCAAGATTATTTTTTGCCTCTCTTCAAAGGCAGATGTCTGCCCCCTTTCCCTGGAAGACTACCTGGCTTGCTGTCGTTTCTACAGCTTGGCCTTTCCTACTAGTGAAAGCAAACCTGCGGCCTAGACTGAGGGCATGCGAAGGTCGGGGACTCAGCACAGGGAAGGGCAAAACTGCACGGGGGATGCCGCCTATGCCAGCTGGCTCTGGAGTGCGGCCTCGGCACCCTCACGGGGGTCTCCTGGCTGCCAGCCAGCTCCGGGTGCCCTCCCTCCCGCAGTTTAGGTCCCCTCAGGCTGAACAGGGCAGGCCGATGGAGCGGCCCTCTGCTGCCCAGCAGCCCTGCGGGCGTCTGTGAATGTTGGTGGCAGTGCTGCTGTGTGGGGACTCTGTCATCTCTTATAATTTGGGGTAAATTAAGGGTAAATGCAGAAACAAAGCCTTTGGAAAGTAGAAACAGTCTTCATCTGTGTATAATTTACATGTGCCAGGAAGAATGAGGTTTACTTTAATAACAAGGGGTTGGAGGCAGGCAGTGAGTGTGGCCCTCCTTTACCTGTCTAAAAGGTAAGTAAGTTGTTGAGGGAGCATGTGCATGGTGGGTGTGGCAAGGCCGTGGCCAGCCTCTGATTTTGGGGCAGTTGGAATTTGCATAACATTTGCTTCCTTGTTCCTGTGCCCCTAGAGAATTATTTTGGCCATGAACTGTTTTCTTTAAGCTCTGAGGAAGATTTCAGCTGCAGGCACCCTAGGCTTTTAGCCCAAGAAGGTTGCAAATTTTGATGTGACTCCTTGGCATAATGAAATAGTCAGGCTTAAGTGCCGGGGCCACCTCCTTTCCCTCCTTGGTGGGAGAAACGCTCACCCTGGTGCTGTGAGCTACGCTGGAGAGAGAGAAAGGAAATGGCCAAGCTGCCTTTCGGGGCACAGGCCCCACAAGCCAGGAAAGACCATCGTGCATCTGCCGAAAAGGAATGATTGGTTGGTTTTTTAAAAAGCTGACCTTAAGAGTGAAGTTCTAGTACTTATCAGAGGCTGTTCTCTGAAAGTCTTTGGAAGAATACCAGTTAATCTTTGGCAGCCTTTGCTGACCCTGCTTTGGGGAAGAATGGGGTGTAGGGCTCAGCCTTGCCTCCCTCGCCTGGGGCCTGAGCGTCTGTCCCGGGGAAGGTGTCCATGTGGCCCTGTCACAGACCAGGAGCAACGCTGTCCTTCAGTAGCTTTTGCCGGGGAACTGTTCATCGGACGCTGGTCTTTCGTTGACATTGCTGATGACTGCCCTTTTTAGAAGTCTGGGGTGGGCCTTTGCAACAAAGATTAAAGACGGCACATCTGGTTTGCTGCGTGGGGTTGTTGGTGGGAGGCAGTAGCGGTTCTCCTTTGGATCATTTCCTTAGATCTGCTTTGGGTCTTGTGCCCTGCTTTCCACTGTACTTTCTCCCGCTGCCCAGGCTCTGACATGCAGACCCTACCTCCTTTGCTGACCATTTGGCCTTTCCTTGCTGGCTCTGACCCCCTCCCCCATCTCTGCTGCTGTCCCCTCTTCCTGCACGGTCAGTGCAGAGCCCATCCTGGGGTGGTTGAAGCGGGTGGTTGGGGAGGGGTCTGGGCCCTCAACAGCTCAGTTACAGTGAAAAAATCTAGAGCTGTTGGCCTCTTAAAGCACCTTCCTGGTATCAGATATTAAGTAGAGTGCTTTTGATGAATTGTTTATTTGCCTTAGATTCCAAGGAAGATCAGATTTTTGGAAATCGTGGAAATATAAGTAGAATTGAACATTCCAATAGAATGGAGTGTGAGCACATTCCATCTCATTCCGTTTTATGAGTGCAGTGGGCTCAGAGTGTTACGTCAAGTGTCCAGAGTCACAGCTAGTGGGCGGCAGACTGAGGACTGGGCCCTGGGAGTCTCAGTGGCCACACAAGGCTCCTGCCAGGTGGCCCGGCCCCACGGTCACTTCAAGATGGGGAGTCCTCTGGTTGACCCTTGCAATTGGCCGAGGGCTGGTGCCTGTTAGGGCAGCACGTCCAGAACACCTTGTGCACTTGTTAGGACACCAGAAGCAGTACAGAGTGCTCTCTTTCCACCTAAAACTGTAAGTTTTCTGAAACTTTTTTGTTTGCAAATTGTTAAACCCAGAATCTTTTGAACACCAAATGTTGGCTACTTCTCCTAACCTGCAATTGCATTTTAATTAAAGTTGAGATTATAAATTGAATGTGGGCTGTTTAATGATTCTTCAGTTTTACATCAGTTTTTACTACCCACAGATAATTCTTGTCTACTTTATGGCAGGCCCTGTTCTAGGAACTGGATAAATAGAGAAAAAACAATAGTTATGTGAGTGAGAAAACAAGATATTTCACCAATCAACACATGAAGAAACCTATAATTTATATTGTAGCATTTTAAAGTTACACTAAGTTGAATTTCAAAGCAATAGTCTGAATGTACATAACAGGTATTGATGGTGACTTTTAAATTAAAAAATGCATATGCCCATGCTTACCAGTCAAACTTCCAGTAGCCTTCTGTGCAGAATTGGAAAAGCCAATCATCAAATTTATTTGGGACAGCAAGGGACCCTGAATAGCCAAAACAATCATGAAAAATAATAGATTTGGAGGAATCACATTTCCCAATTTTAAAACTTATTGCAAAGCTACAGTAATCAAAACAGCATGGCACTGGCACAAGGACAAATACATAGACCAGTGGAATCAAATTGAGAGCTGAGAAATCAGCCTTCACATTTATGGCCAACTGATTTTTGACAAGGGTGCCAAGTCCACTCAGTTGGGAAAGAATAGTCTCTTCAACAAAAGGTACTGGGAAAACTGGATCTCCATATGCAAAGAATGAAAGTGGACCCCTACCTCACACCACATACACAAATCAACTCAAAATGGATCAAAGATCTAAATATAAGGACCCAAACTATAAAGCAGACAACCTACAGAATGGGAGAAAATATTGGAAACTTCATATCTGAATAAATATATAAATTCTACAATTCATGAATAAAAACACAACCTAATCTAAAAAATGAGGGGGGCGGATGTGGCTCAAATGGTTGGGTGTCCATCTCCCATATGGAGGGACCTGGATTCAATCCCCAGGACCTCCCAGTAAAATAGAAATATAGAAGGTGTGCGGGTGTGCCCCGCTGAGCCATGCGGCAAGATGATGACGTAACTTGAGAGTAACACAAGGGAGAGCCAAGACAAGATGTACCGAAAAACCAGAAACTAAGGTGGCGCAGGTGGTAGGACGCCTCTCTCCCACATCGGAGGTTCCCAGGATCAAATCCCGGCGAAGACAGGACGAGAAGGATGACAAGAGAGGGCAGGAAACAGACACAGAGAATTGCCCAGCGAATGGATACAGAAACAGCAAAAATGGGCAGGGGGAGGGAGTGGTTCAAAATGGATAAAAGTAAATAAAAATAAATAAATAAAAATGGGCAAAAGTCTTGAATAGACATTTCTTCAAAGATATATAGGGAAGTGGATGTGGCTCTAGTGGTTGGGCTCCTGTTTACCATGTGGGAGGCCCCGGGTTCAATTCCGGGGCCTCTTGGAGAAGGCAAGCCGGCCCGTGTGGCGCGGTGAGCTAGCGCAGCAAGATGACACAACAAAGGGAGACAGACAGAAAAATGATAGCAAATGGACACAGCAAGCACAAGCAGTGGGGGGGGGAGGGGAGGTAAATAAAAAATAATATTTAAAATAAAAAGATATACAGATGGCCAAAAAGCACGCAAAAGATGTGTAGCATCATTAGCCATTGGGGAAAGCAAATCAAAACGAGAGTGCAGTACCCCTTCACACCCATTAGAATGGCTTCTACTAAAAACAAACAGACAAAACCAGAAAATAGCAAGTGTTGGAGAAGATGTAGAGAAATGGAAACATTCATTTATTTCCGGTGGAAGTGTGAACTGGTACAGCTGCTGTGGAAAACAGCTGGGCAGTTCCTCAGAAAGTTAAGTATAGAATTACCAAGTGACCCAGCATCCCTCTTCCAGTTATATACCCCCAAAGAACTGAAAGTAGGGACTCCAGCGGCTATGCACGCACTAATGCTCATAGAGGCATCATTCAGTTTTCAAAAGCTGTGAGGAACTCAGTCGTCCTACAGATGGATGGATAAAGTGTGGTCTAGTCATACAATGCAGTATTATTCGGCCATAAAAAGGAGTGAAGGGCTAGTACGTGCTACAACATGGAAGAACTTTGAAGACAAGTTGAGTGAAATAAGCCAGATGCAAAAGTTCAAGTATTTTACGATCTCACGAATGTGAAATAATTAGAATAAGCGTATTCATAGAGTCAGAAACCAGAATTGAGGTTACCAGGAGCTGGGGTGGGAGTAGGGATGGGGAGTGAAGGCTTAATTGGTTCAGGTTGTTTGGGGTGTAGGAAAAGTGTTGGTAAGGGATGGTGGTGATGCTAGGACAGCATTGTGAACGTATTTGACACTTTTACGCTGAAATGTGCATTTGAATGTGTTTAAAAGGGGAAATTTTAGGTTTATGTTTATGTTACTAGAACATAACATGCAACACAGTGAACCCTATGGTAAAATATGGACTATAGTTAACATGATTATAATGATATTCTTTCATCAACTGTAACAAAGGTACCGCACTGATGCAAAGTGTTCATAAAAGAGAAAACTCTGTGTGGGGGGGAGGGACTGTTATATGGGAACTTTGTACTTTCTGCATGATTTTTTTGTAAATCTGCAACTTCTCTAAAATATGCAACATAATAAAAACTGCGTATGCTTACCTTATTGAACTTTAGTTCCTCAGAAATAATTCTTTTGCTGGAAGCCACAGCATGAGATTGAATCTGCTGGGTTTACGACGTGAGGTTGCAATGCTTTGCATCTGTTTTAAGTATATTTCTATACCTAACTGTAAAAATTATTCAAATCATTTTTTCTGTTGTTGGGTATGTTCCGATTTTTAATTTTTAACAAACATGGCATCACATTTAGTAAGCTAATGTTCTTGCTTCATGTTCAGCAGGGACTTCTCCCCATGCCTAAAGCTCTGCCTCCGGCCTCGGGGCTCCCAGGCTGGGCCATGGCCTGCACACAGACTGACTCTGGCGCCCTCTCTCCTAGGCTGCCGAGGTGAGCGACAGCGCCTACATGGGCTCTGAGGGCACCTACAGTGAGTGTGAGACCTTCACGGATGAGGACACAAGCACCCTGGTGCATGCCGAGCTACAGCATGAGGGCGACGCCGACAGCGCAGGGGGCTCAGCCGTGGCGTCCGAGTGCCTGGACACTGCCGAGGAGCCCGACCCCGGCGCGCTGCTGCTGCTCACGGGCAGGTCCGTAGTTGCTGTGTCCTAGCTCCCCCACACCCAGTGCAGTGCCCAGCAAATTTGGGTCATCAGAGCAGTCCTCAGTTAAGGCTGTGTGGCAGAGATGCCTTTTAAGAGTCAGATACCCGGCCTGTGGGAGAGTTTGACCCCAGCATACGGCCGAGGTCTTCCTAGAGACAGCTTCACGTCCACTTCATTTCCCTGTGCCCACCTGCCCTGAGAGACCTCCCTGTCCCAACCGGCTTCCTGCTGGGAGAAATTGTCCATTCTGCTCTGACACCAAATGACCCTTGTTTTAGAAGGTGCACGACTTCTTTGGCTGTAGTGAAAGAGAAAACGTAGGAGAGAACCTTGAACTCTCTCTCACGGACCAGGGCATGGCCTTGACACGCTATACAGTGAATGTTTTGGTAGGGTCTTAGCACCCTCCATCCTCCCAGCATCCCCACCCACTGCCAGGCCCCCACTCTCCTTCCCCACCCCCAGGAATGCCTTCAGCTCCTGTCTTTGAGCACCAGCAAGGAGCTCTTTGAGGTTGGAGGGGAGGGCCCCGGGAGTGCCCTGGGGGTGGAGGGATTTGGACCTGAATAAGGGCTCAAGATGCAGAAAGCCATCACTCCCTCACTCATGGCAGGCACCGGAGTGTGGTTTTGCTTTGCGTATTTTATTTCATTCCATTTTTGGCTTGACCCTCACAGTTTGTGTTTCCTCACTTTTTAATTGAAGTGTAACGTCCTGCAGGTGAGTGCACACGGCCCAAGTGCACAGCTTTATGGTCTCACCTTTATATTCAGACCTGCAGTCTCTGGGGCTGGCTTTTTGTGTGTGTATGAGGTGGGACGCTTTGTCCCCCATGTGGACTTCCAGTGACAGCCTCACTCCCTGTGCACCATCCTTTCTTCACTGTCCTGCAGTGTCGCCTTGGTCCTGTGAGGTGTGTCTACTCTCTTCCAGGTTGTATTTGTCCATTCTGGGATCAAGGCCACACTGTCTTTTCTCTCCAGCTGTATAACAAATCGTGTCTGGAGCGAGTCCTCCAGCTTTGCTGCTCAGGGCTGCTTCAGCTGCTCTTCGCTGTGGCAGGCATGTAGGAGGGTGCGGATTTCCACAAGCCCTGCTCTGTAGTCAGACACGAGGCGTGTGCTGCCCTGGTTCCCTGCCAGACAGGAGACCCCTTTTCTTTGGAGACCCCTGACCTAGGGGGTCACTTTTCCATTGGAGACCCCTGTCCCTTTGGAGCAGTGAGTAACGGCAGGTGACAGGTTTTCAGCCTGTCGTTGTAGTTTCTAAAAGAAGAGTGGCTTTGTGCGCGTGAGTGCATGCCGAGCTGCTCCTCCCAGCTTAAGGACGGGAAGGGGGTCTGTTCCCCGCGGCCCCTGCTCTGTGCTGTGCAGGGGAGCCTTCCCTGAGCCACTGAATAGCGCTCTCCCTCCAATGGATAAAATAAACTCCTACTCTTAAAAAAATAGAAAATAGTGTGATATCTTATAGTTCAGCCTAATTTAAAATGGTGAGTATTGAAAAGAATTATTTCTTCCTGTTGTTGTCAGAAGATGAGGCACTATCTGCAGCTAGGTAGTAACACTTGTACTTGGAAACAGTGTCAAGAAAAGAGTAAGAAACTTCAGTTTGTCCCGGTGAGGTTATGAGGGTGCACCGAGCTAGGGGAACGCGGCGTTGTCGTTTTTACCGAGGTGGTGTGGGCCTGGCGGGTCCACGGGGCAGCGCGCAGGCCTTCTGAGCTGGGTTCTGCCCCTGGCTCTGCCGCCCTCCCTTGAGTGGGTGGGGGTCCCTGTGCTCTCTGTAAGGGGCAGCCCTTAAGGCCTGCCTCCAGGTTCCCCTGGGGACCCGGGGCCGTGTGTGTTAGCCCAGTCCTGGCATGCAGCTCTGTGTGGGCCACAGAGCCACAGGCTGGTTCAGCTCCTGCGGCCCTCCCTGTCCAGCGTGCACCTCGCCCCGGCCCTGTGGGCCTCGGGAGCCTTCCCCTCTGCTCTGGAAGAGGCCCTCCCACTTTCAGAAGGAGGGCCAGTGCTTGGAAACCCCCACAGTCCCTGCTTGGGATCTCCTGCTTCTGTCTTCCATTAAAGCAGAAGTATGAGCACACATGCACTAGGGGCACGTGAGCAGCAGCCTCTCCTGCAAAGCAGAGGTTTGGGCGCTTTTGCCCTCGACATGGGGTCTGTGTCTACACCTGCACTGTCCAGTGCAGTTGCCACTAGCCACTGGGGCTGCCAGGCAAAATGTGGCTAGTGGGAAGTGTGAAATGCAGATCAGATTTCACAGGCCTGCCAGGAAAAAGAATGTAAAAAGTTCTCAAGTGTTTGAAATGATAACATTCTAGAGCTACTGGGTTAAGTCAACATACTGTCTCCCCTTTTCCTGACGTGACCCTTGCTGGGGCCGTGTGGCTGGGCCCAAGGTCCCACCTATCTTGTTCCCACAGGCCCCACTCGCATGGCCAGCCCATTGTCACGGTGATCGGTGGTGAGGAGCATTTCGAGGACTACGGAGAGGGCAGTGAAGGGGAGCCGTCCCCAGAGACCCCGCCCTTCTGCAACGGCGGGGATGGCTATGGAGGCCCTGCCTTTCTTTCCCCCAGGTGAGACAGTCCCAGCACCATGCTCATTTCCCTCCCTTTGTCTTCGTGATTTCAGTTGTGAGGAGAGTTTCCCCTTTGAGTTCATAAATTGGTAATAGAAAACTTGCTTTATCTGATGTAATAGAATTAAATCACATTCATCGTGTTTAAGCGCATCTTGAACAAAGCTTGGCTGAGGTGCCGGTCATCCAGCTGCATTCCCAGATGGCTCTGGGTCCATGAGGCCTCAGCTGGCATTCGGGAACTGGGCTTTACGGCGTCTTTTTCCAGTGCGCGACCCCATGGTGGTTTGTGGCAGACCTGGACAGAGGCTTTAACATCACCCGCTGTTCTTTGGATTGATTTCCAAGCTGTCTAGAAAGTTCTGACTATGTTGAGCTGTAACGTCTAACAGGCGAGAGCTTCCCTCGTGGAGAGCTAGTTATTCCCAGGTCAGCATCCTCCTAGGGCTAGGAGGAGGTTTACAGGAGAAGGTGGAGGATCTGGGCCTGGCTGTGCCTGCTGGTGATCTCTGCCTCCTCAGGCGAGACCCTTCCCTGCTGGCACAGCTTGTCCACATCGACCACCTCTGCCCTCTGCTCCCATCTCTTGAAATTCTCTAGCTTTGGCAACAGTAGAATCCGAGACTCTTTAAACTGACTTTGAGGTTCTTCCTTTGCCCAGATCGTTAGCAGTGCCCGAGACAACCGGCCCTGACTGCTGGGATGGCCGTGCCTCCTGCAGGGCCCTCGGGGCTGCTGCTGAGGGTGAGGGTGCAGGCAGGTCCACGTTGGGGAGGCAGGGTGCCGACTTGTGCACTTTTCCTCAGTTTTGAAGTAAAAGGCTCAATTATTTTTCTAAAAACAATTTATTAAAGTATTTCATTTATACAGGAACATAGATAAACAATAAGTGTTCAGCATTGTGAACTTACAAAACAAAGATGCATAACATCATACACGGCCTCCCTCACATCACCCCTAAAGTGCTTTTTAAAATCTCTTCCTGTCTGCTTAGTTGTCCCGTTTCTTGTCCAGTATTTTCACTGTTTCTGTTCAAAGTGCAACCTCTGTGCTATTCACTTTTCACCTTTGTTTAAACGAAACTCCCAAACTGGCTCCTGACAGCTTTTGGGTCCTCATACCCCAGGGACAGTGCCTCCGCCTGGTTGCAGATTCTTGACGGTGCTCAGTGCCCCGGAAGCTGGAAGCTGGGAGGTCGGCCAGCGTCACTGAGAACTAGACACCTGAGCTAAAAGTTTTCTGCCTTTTTAACAGAAGTCTTGAAAATGATCCACATGTCCTTTGATACTAGTGGTTTTTAAAGCAGTTACTAAAACTGTTCTAAAACAGTAAGTAAAAATTGACCTGGAGGCGTCCTTTGGTACCATAGTTGTGGTTTTGGCAAAGTAGAAATCAGTGTTTAGTCGTTTACCTTCTGGCTAAAGAGGGTTTAAATTTGTTTTACGGTGGCCTGCCGGGCCTCACCAGCATTCCCTATGTGCCTGCGCAGGAAAGGCAGGTGCCCACAGGGGCCTCTGCAGCTCACCTGCTGCGGCGGCTCAGGCTCCAAGGTGGGCGAGCCAGGGTCTTCCCCAGCCGCTTCTCCAGCCTGCCCTTGCCGACCCCTCTGCATCCTGGCGCTGCCTCGGCCTTCCCGTGGGAGTCGCAGGTGACCTGACTGGGCCTTGCTCTCTCCTCACCTGAGCCCTCTCCTCTCTCCAGCACCGACCAGCTTGCTGCCAAGCTGCACAGCATCCTCACTGATGAGGTCTTTGAGTTTTACTGTAGCCAGTGCCACAAACACATCAGCCGCCTCGAGGACCTCTCTGCGCGCCTGAACGATCTTGAAATGAATAGGTAACCGGCTTCGTGCTGCCTGCTCCTCACTCCCAGGGCGAGGGGACCCTCCGCCGCGGTCCTCGCCTTGCTGGACTGGCCAGCTGTGAGCCAGCTGAGGAGCGCGGGGCAGGCTGGGGAGTCCCCGGGCCCTGGCTCCTCCCTGCATGCTGCCGAACCTGTGTGCTCAGCACTCCTGGCTCCTTCCTGCATGCTGCAGTCTCGTCTCGGAGGAGGTGGTCTCCAGGGGGCTGCTGTCCTGTGTATGGAAATCTGGATTTAAATGATGCTTTATTTTACCAAAAGGTTTCTTTGATTATGAGTCATGTGAGGCAGCACTGGGAAACTTAAAATATGGTTTGGTCTTCACAGATGCAGAGGTGTTAGTTGACATCAGGGTTTGTCTGTACTCAGGAGGCCCTTTCCCTGAATTAGTTTTCGTAAGGCTGCCTGAGACTCAGTGACCAGAAGAAATCCAGCTCTGAAACAGGCAGCCAGGGTCCCAGGATGTGCCCTTGCCCCTGCCCTCGCTCGCTTCAGTTTCTCTTCTCCCTCTCCTGGTTCCAGTTTCTACAAAGCATTCCCTCCCCTCTGCACCCTGTACAGAGTTCAGGAGACATTCCACAAGGAGACAGCCCCTTTTGCCGGCGCCTCCTCGCACCACAGACTCAGATAGGGAAACACTCGGTGTTGTCTGCGTGTGGGAATGTGTGCGTTGCCACGTGGTCGACTGAGCCGGTGTCACGTTCCAGTCCCTGGGTTGGCCACTTTTGGGGGAGGGTCACCTGTGGGTCTTACCCTCCAGCAGCCACAGCCCAGCAGAGAAGAGGCGGTGGAGAGCCGCTCCTGTGCAGCGCAGGGAGCAGTGGCGCCTCAGAAAGGTGCTGGTCCATGCTGGGGCTCCAGCGCCCAGGCCAGGGCGGCTGCGTGGAAGAAGGGGCGTTGGGCTGGGTGGGAGGTCAGCCCTGGTGCAGAAGAGGAGGCAGGACGACGAGCCAGGCGTGACGGCTGCGGTGTGTGTTGGAGTCCAGTTCTGATCTCTCCATTTTCCCCATTCTTTTTCTGAGTAGCTAGGTTTATGCTCCGTGCAACACCGCAAAACAAAGGCCTCAAGCAAATGCCCTGGTTCAGGTGGAGAGGACGGGGTGAGCCCTCCTCCCCTCGTGGCTGGTGGGGGCGGCTGGGCCCCACGGGATCGATGGGGCTCCGTACAGACTTCAGGAGACCTGGCCTCTGGTTCCCACCCCTGGTGTGTGTCTAGCTGGGCTCTGCTGCTTGGCAGCTGCCCTGCTGCAGACAGACAGGTGTGAGCTCAGGCGTGTGGTCTCTGTATGTGAAAGTGAATGTGGAGATGCGCATCTCATCTCCCAATCCATGAAGATCATGACCTGGCAGGGGCCTTTTCCCACCTTGAGAACCTGCCCACCGTGCCAGGCTTTGTGGGGCAGAGGACAGACTAGGTGCCACCCTGGGTCAGGCGGAGTCTCTGTCCAGGTTCAGCCGCCCCTTTCCACTATAATCAGGACACACGGCTGTCAGATAGGAAATTCCCCCAAAATGCTTGCTTACGGAGATCTGAATCTTGCCTATTGACTGTCATGGAATTGCTTCAAAATAAATGTATTTGATTATAGCTTGTGGGTAAGTAAATTTAGTCCAAACCATATCCTGGAAGCTTTGGCATCAGATACAATGTCTACCCAGGGAACCTCAGAACACGGTGACAGCTATGGTGTTTTCCAGGTAGCTGGGAGCTTCTGTAAAAAAAAATTCTTTTGTAAAAATGGAGAAGTCTGCTTTACCTAGAGATGTAGTTTCAGATGGCAAAGCTGCCCCTGGACAGCCAGCCCTGAGGCGTTGTGGCTTTCTGCCTGGACTTCTAGTTTGGGGGAGTCTTGGTGATATTGGGATGAAATGAGATTTGTCTGAAAACGCACAGGATCAGCAAGAGCCCCGTCAGAAAAGGGGAAGCTCAGGGAGAGTTTACCGTGAAGGATCCCTAACCACGCCGCCCTGGCGTGGCGAGGCCGTGGCTTGTGAGCAGCAGAGGCTGCGACAGCGCGGCCCAGACAAGCCGCCGCCCGGGGCTGGGATCCAGCCTCCGCGGAGAGGGAGCCACTGCGCCCTGCCCCCGGAACTTGCTGGAAAAGCACCCCTCAGCTGCCGGGAGCGCTGCGCACCGGGCGGCGCGTCCACAGAGGCGCACCCTGGAGACCGCAAAGGAGTCGGGGGACGCTGCTTGGCCGCTGGGTAGAGCCGGGCGGGGCAGCTGCTCACACCTCCACACGCACCTCCACACGCCTCCACACGCCTCCACACGCCTCCACCACACGCACCGCCACACGCCTCCACATGCCACCTCATGCCTCCACACGCACGGCCATGTGCCTCCACATGAACCGCCACACCTGCCACAAGAACGTGCCACGCGCCGCAGGAGCCCCTGGAACCCGGAGGCAAAACCACGTGCCCCGCAGGGCCCTCTCCTGAGCCTGGCGTGCACCGGAACGTTCCAGGCCAGCTCCACCTCCACGGAGCAGGCGGAGAGGGCGAGTGAGCAGCTGGGAGGAAATAATACCTGCAACAGCACATATTACCCCAGCAGCTTGTCCTGCTCAGCTCTTAAAGCACAGTCAAAGCTGGAGAGGGCCGGGGCCTGTCTGGCTGCACAAGTTCGAGGACAGTGAGATTCTTCGCTCGGGGACACAATGTGTGTCTTCTCCTAGGCTGAGGTTAATTGTTTAGTGGTTTAATTGGGAAATAGAGTGTTGGACTTCAGAAATGAAGATAAGGTAGGTATGGCCCCTTTTGCCACTGCTGGCGGTTAAATTAGAAAGGTGATTTGTAATTGTGCTTACTGCCCTCAAATGGCAGCAGAAGAGGTTTCCAGATCGCTGTCCAGCTGGGTTTTGGAGTGCGTAGGATCAGTGCCTAAGCTAAAGCCGACCGCAGACGTTAGAATCAGGCCTGTGTCGCTCTCCATGTTGCCCCTGCTCGCCACGCCTTGGGAGGGCACGCGCTGGCCGCGGCCTGCACCCAGTGCGTCTGACGGGCCCGGGCGGCGGGGGAACCTCCGAGCTGAGGCCAGCTTGTCGTTCACCTGAAATTGGTGTTTGGGTTGGAATGGTAACACTTGCCAGGAGGGCGTGGATGCCCTGCGATTGTGCACGTGTCCTTGACTGTCTTGCTCGGTGGGTGTCTCTGCGTGGAGCTCGGCTTGGGGGGAGGGCGCTGCATGCCTGAGCCATCAGCAGGGCCGTGTCCTGGTCCCGTGTCAGCCTGAATTTCCTGTTTCCTCCTGTTCTTCTCTGTCTGTTCTCTGACACTATTTTCCTGTTTTTTATTTTTATTTTTGCACAGTCCAACAAAGCGGCTTTCCAGCAAGAAGGTGGCAAGGTAGGCAAATGCTTCATTATTTATTGAAAAGTATTTTTCTGAAATGTATGATTAATTACAGTTTTTGAGAAAATGTTTTTTTTTTTTTAATATTTTAAGACAACTTTTAAAAGTTACTTTTCCTGGTTGTGAAGGAAAATAATTTGAGAGGATGAGTTGTAAAAAGTCTAAGGGAAAGATTTGGATCTGGACCTGGATTTGTGGCCAGCAGTTTATGTTGAGAACGTCCACTGTTCCCACCGCTTCACGGGTCTTTGCGGCATGGCCTGGAAGGAGACTGGCGTCCCCAGAGCGCTGCTGCGAGCTAGCCCCCGACAGCACGTCTCAGCAAGTGGACTGGTCCCAAGCCGTGATGCACTAGAGCCAGGTCTGCTCTGCCTCCTCCACGCCTGCCCTCGTGGCATCTCGGGTGAAGGAGGTGTGCCCATCTCGAGCTTCTGAATAACATGCTGTGTTTCAATTTTAGGTGTTATCTGCTGGCTTTGTACTGTGAAAGATAGCAACATATGTTTATCTTTCCCTCTGCCAGTTAAATGACAGTATTTTTGGCTATTTGGGGTTTATGCATTATAAGATGCCGGGGTTGTCACAGGAAGCCATGTAACATACCATTAGTACCTTTGCTTTCTGAGACAAGCAGTTTTTTTCTCCTGGAATTAACGATTGCCTTCCTATTCTTACTTGCTTCGTTTCTTCACTGCTGACCCCCTAACAGCCGCCAGACTCCCCTCCCGCTGTCCTGAGTACCCTCTCTGGGCCCTCTGCCCACCCCTCTCCACACGGCTCTGGACAGCAGAGGCCTGGAGTCTCCCCCTGTGCATGCTTTAGGTGTTGGGGTGTCCAGTTAACTGAACCCCACCTTCCTCCTCGTTTTCTCTCTCTGCTTGTTGTGCAGCACATCTTCCTGTAGCTTCCTGCAAAAAGAAATGCATAGGAGATGTGTTTCTGAGACCTTGCTTGTCTGCAGATGCAGTTTCACTCTTGCACAGTGACTTGGTGCAGAAGTCTAGATTGGAGATCATTTCCCTTTAGAATTTTTGAAGGCGTTGCTCATTGTCTACTATGGTTGCTACTAAGAGGCTCAGTACTTTCTGAGTTTTGTTCCTTTGTGGCTATTTTTCCCTCTGAAAACTTTTAGAATGTTTGCTTTATCATCCCTGGAGTTCAGAAATGAAATTTTATGATGAGTCTTGTGAGTCCTCTTTTAATTCCACTCACCATGCCGGGCACTCACGTCCCTTAGTTGTGGGAGATTTTCTTGGGCTGTCTCTTTGCTGGTCTCCTCCCTTCCGTGTCCTGCTCTTTCCAGAACTCTGACTGGGGGTCAGCCCTTAGCCTGCCCCCCACTCTGCTGCTCTGTGTGCTCCTTGCTGGGACATGTCACCAACTCTGCTTTTTACCCCGCCACGGGGAGGCTGGAAGCCCTCGTCCCCTGTCACTCTTGCCTGTGGGCTCCTTGTTTTATGTGTGCTGGTTTGGGCCCCTTCTTTCTTTCTTTTTTTTTTCAATTCTTTATTTTTATTTCTCCCCCCTTCCCCCCACCCATGTTGTTTTGCGCTCGCTGTCTGCTCTCTGTGTTCTTCTGTGTCTGCTTGTCTTCTCTTTAGGCAGCACCGGGAACCGATCCTCCCACCTTCCAGAGTGGAGAGAGGTGCTCAATCTCTTGCGCCACCTCAGCTCCCTGGTCTGCTGCGTTACTTGTCTCTCCTCTGCGTCTCTTTTTGTTGCGTCATCTTGCTGGACCAGCTTTCCACTCAGGCCAGCTCGCCTTTCACCAGGAGGCCCCAGGAGTCGAACCCTGGCCTCCTATATGGTAGACGGGAGCCCAATCGCTTGAGCCACATCCGCTTCCCCCCTTCTTTCTTGTTAGAGACTTTTCCGCTGATGTCCGGCGAGGCTGCTTGTTCCTGGTGAGGGTTCTCAGCTGACAGCCCCTGTCCACGGCTTAGGCCAGTCTCAGTCCAGGGCTGCCCCAGCTGGCTCCGGAGCCCTCCTCCTTGAGGGTGGGTGGCTTGACACTCCTCGCCTTTGCCGCCCCAATTCTCGGCCTGGCTCCTCCCGGGCCCTCCTTGCTCATGCGCCTGCTCCCGGCAGCTTGTCGCCTCTGCTCAGGTCCCTCTTCTGCTCCCTTGCCCCTGTAAGGCGGCAACCTTCTGTTTCCTTTCCCGCCACGTTAAGGGGGCTGGAGAGGCAGCAGGTGCCTAGGCCGTCCGTGCATGCCCCCGGTCATCTTTCTCGCGTGCTGCTGCCTCCTCCTCAGAGGTCATCCGCAGAGTCCGGGGGGGCAGCTGCCTGCCCCGGCATCTGATCAGGAGCTCACGCTTGGGGCCAAGGTCATGGGGTATTTGAGAACTTGATTGGAAGAGAATAATCACCATTTATTCTCACCCTTTTGGTTAGCACCCTTTTGAAAATCAGACGAAACCTACAGACGGAGTCCCGAAACCGTGCTTGAATGCCCATACAGTGCACAGCCAAGGGACAGAGGTCCTGGGGTGCTTACTGACCGCTGTTCCCTTAGGACATTGCGGGGGCAGAGGGGAGTCAGGTTTAGGAAGTAAACAAGCTCAGCCAGTACTAAAAGGAAATACAACTTCATAAACTTGGTGAAGGTAACGTAAGAATTGCTAATGGCAATTCCTTTCACATCTTTTAAATCCTTACTGTGCACTAGGTCCTTAGCAGCCCCATTTATGTGCATAAGTCCCCTGGAACCTTGTGCTGCTGCCCCTCCCGGAGGCTAGGGCTCAGGGCGGGGAACGGCTGCTCAAGGCCTTCGTGCTCAGAGGCTGAGGCTCCTGCTTGTGCTGTTTGCGTTCTGAACAAAGTCCAGGCAAACGTGAGGCAGTGAGAAAGGCGCCTTGAGCACGTGCTCACGGGGACACGCTGAGGCGCCAGCAGCCCCAGGGTGGGGTGAGTGGAGGCCTGGCGGGGGC